>OCZR010033573.1:6358-27362 GCA_900234385.1 Anemonia viridis
AGCCCCTGAGACGTAATAAACGATCGGTCCCTTTAGTTACGAGAAACTGATCTTCTCATGTAAAAACACAGGTAGCCCAATCCCTAAACCTGCTGTTTGAAACTAGCCCCAAAGTACGGCTCCTCGTTCCTTTTATCCCTCCTCCAATCCTTCTGCCCGCCTGTATTTCAGATTTTTTACAAACAATATAAGCAGCTAATCTTGGGCAGCTGTATTCGTAGTTATAGTTTTTGTTGACGCCCATTTCATTTTTGGAAAAGCGCAATTCATTTCGAGACAATTGAACTTTAATCCGTTTTATTTGTTGTTGAACTCTTGTTCAAATACAATATTATGATTTTAAATCTCTTTTTAAGTAATAAATAATGGGTCAAAAGGAAGAGAGGATTTTAGTGTTGCTCCAAACCAGAGCTAACCCTGTCTGGGGTGTGTTGACTTCGATGTCGTCCTTCACAGAAAAGAAACCTAAGGACAGAAATCTACCGCAATCATTGGAAGAACTTACGATAGAAGAAATACTGAAGATAACCTTAGACGGAAAGCAAGAGGGCTTTTTTCAAGGCCTTTGAAAACTTGAAGTGGTCTTTCCACGATTGAGCTCTATTCTTGAATCTTATGGACGTTCACGAAGCGATGTTTGAAAACTGGATCATGGATAATACATTTTATTTAAACACCGCGAAGTAAACATAAGAATCTTTCCTCAAGAGCAGTAGGAACCGTGGGAAGACCATTTCAAATCAGACATTAGGATAAACATAATTATATATGAGTGGGTAGCCTTCCGCCTAATCCAATCACAGAACTAGAAAACACTTCTAGAGTATTATCCACTCCTAGGAAATCTGTTTATAGCACTTCTGACTTTTCGGAGACTGAACTATGAAACTTTAAGTTTGTTGGACCACGCTCAACATGTGAAAGTCTCTTTATCGGTGGAAAAATACTCAAGGTCCCAAAAGTCTTTCAAAGCCCGATTAGTGCGACTCAAGGTCTGATAATCACGCACTATGTTATCCAAAATTAGCACCAATCTGGTTTTGAAGATCAGATTTCGTATGAATGTGAAATTCACGGCACATGGACACAGCATGGAATGTCGAATATTTTCATACACGGCACAGCAGTGACACGGTCACGGCCAGGCGTAGTCCGTGCTCTTGTTTTTCATAGTCATACGAAAACTGCTCTTCTCCACAGATAATGGAATGCCGTCAAAACATATCAAGTGCTTCAAGATTTCCCTTGATTTGATAGTTCAAGATTTCAACTTTGTACCTGGTGATTGTTCGTTGATCGAATTAAAGACAGACATGACATTATGAATAAAATATTAGTGGCTACTAGAGTGTGGTACTTCTTTCATTACCGAAGAGCAATTGTTTGTCATTTATAGACAAGTACAGGACCGGGCAATCAATGCAAAGGTAGATGAGGAGAAAGAAAACTTTGCGTCAAAATTTTATCTGATCTTCAAGACCAGCCATCAAGTGTACTGTACAATTGAATAGAAACCTAACACATCTACTCCATCTTCGCAGAACAAGTTCAGTGAGCCATCAAAATATTGGTGCTCCAAAATGCGAGGTCCCACGTCGAATGTTTCAAAACTTTTCTCTTTTTTTTAAATTCTTCATTTTTGTAAACTATATTCTCCACACGCGTGAGCTGGACAACCAACTCAGGATAGGATATCTAAATCTCGAATCAAGACAAATAGACTACGCTTTTGATACTTTATACTTCTTTTAGTCACAACTAGAGATTGCTAAATTCTGCTTGAGCTATATTGTGCCGGGAGCGAAGGAATCATGTCCAACAGGTACTGCCTGTCTGAATCGGAGACAATACTGTGATGATGTTGAGGTTTGTGAGAGGAGTGGTGATGCTGCGTTATGTAAGGATGCCACCGCACGTCTCCATGTCTGCGCGCGACCTCCATTTCTTGTTGTTGCTGTTGAAGGTGTTGTTGCTGCAGCTGGTAAAGAAGAGAATCAGGATGCTGTTGGTGGTGGTGGTAGATCCCAGGTTGAACATGTTGATGACGATGATGAAGGACCCCTTGGTGGTGGGAGATGTGATGGTGTTGTCGAGAGCTACTACTGCTTGACGAAGAGTGACTTGAAGACTTGGAAGATTGAGGCTTGGGAGCAATCGGAGTGGTTTCGCTCATCTTTTGTTCAATTTCTTGTTCCTGTTTCAATGCTTTTAGGAAAGCGGCCTTGAGTCTTGCTGTGTGTTCTGTCTTGAGCTCCTTCTTAACGTTGACAGTGCTACACTTCTCGCACATCAGTACCTCTGCTCCATTCTTGTTCTTGGTTTTCCAACAAGGTGTAAAGTCTGTTCCACACTGACCACAGACTTTGGGGTTCTCCTGCTGCGGTTTTTCAGTCAGCGGTAGAGTTTTGGACTTTGGGTTTTCTTTTTGCGAAATCGCATCAACAACTTTCTCAAACCCAACCAAAGTCATAAACTCGGTGCTGTTTAGACTAGGGATGAAAGACCATTCAGCAGGCGGAGGCTTTGGAGGCGGAATTTGAAGAAGGGTTTTCTCAAGTTGCTTGCGCAAGGCCATTTTTGCTGCGGCTTGTTTGCCGGCAGTGGACACCGCAGAACTAGAGCTCGAAGCCTTAGTAGAAATGTGTGCAGGAAACGATGAATAACCACTACTTGCAGTCGCTCCAGGTACATTGTTTGCGCGTACTGGTGTCGGACGTACTGGCGCTGCCTGCGCGTGTGTCGTATAGACGTTGGTTTGAGAGCTAGCTCGTGGATACATTGGAGTAGGATGAATCAGGTTCGTACTCATTGAACTGATGACATTCTGGAGGTCTTTAATAGCAGAAGAGCCTGACCGAGAAGGGGATTTGGAACTCGGCTGGATTTGATTAACTGACTTGGAAGGAGGTAAAGAAGAACTGTGGAGAGACTGAACATTGCCCATTTTGGGAAGAAGTTTGGGTTGGATAGCGACAGGAGGTTGGTAGGTTCCTGCTGTGGATATGTGCGTTTTGAGAGGAGGCGGTGGCGGCAGTGATTGACTCTTCTTCATCGACAACTGGTTACCGCCAGATTTGCCTCCAGAGAACTGCACAGTTGAAGTGAGCAGCTTCTCATTTTCCTTCTCTTTCACATATTTGGATGCATTCTTGGGATCATTCTGAGCTGCTTGGATCTTCTTCAGTAGAAGTAACTTGGCTTCTTCATTTCGAAGCTCTTGCCGCAGTTCTTCAATAAGTTGTTCTTTGGCCAAGAGTTCATCATCGTCATCCCCCTCACTGGGTGTTCCTGGGGTGGAATCATCATCATCGCTGACACCATTAACCACCGTGATTGGCGCTTCTCCGTTGATCTTGGGCTTCTCTTCATGGCTCTTTAATTTAGGTGCCCGTAAGAGATCCACAATACTTTCCTTAGGTTTATGAGGAATCAGAGGCTTGCGTTCTGACAACACTCCATTAGAAATCTTCTCTTCTTTCTTGGGCTTTGGGTTTGCAAGTGCTCGTACAGATCCTAAACCCAGATGCGCCAGCAAGTCTTCTTGGGAGATACATTCATCAGAAGAATCAGAAGCAGGGCTTTTTTCTGGCTGCTTTTCGGACAGCTTGTCGTCCGCTGTTTGGGTGTCAATCTTACTGTTATCAGAAAGTTCTAGTTTTGACAGTGAATCACCGTCGTCTACTCTAGTTTTGTTATTACTATTATCACTGTTTGTATCCGTTTCCATGGATTGTGGAGTGGTTGTCAAGGATTTTTCAGTTAATGTATCCTCATCTTTGGTTTCTGTTTTCTCTTCTGATTGTGTTTTTGCTGCTGCATCTTTATCAGAATCGTCATCAGATGATATCACTACAACCTCTTCTTCGCTTTTGTCTCTGAAGAAAACAAAAAGAATATTTCATATTAGACGCATCCACAGATAAGGATCATATAGGTTCTGGGACAGTCCTTGTAAGATGAAAGCTCAGGTTACACGTTAGCTATTCTGCGATAAGCCTTTTGGAGTTTTTCAAAGAACAATTATGTTAAAGACCCATTGCCACTTACCGTGATGCACCGTGATTTGTTTATTTTGACATCTCAAACAATCGAATAAAAATTTCACAGAAGATGAAAATAGAAACTCCAACGTTCTGAGTAAACGCTTAAATCATCCATGAAGCCACAAAGAAGTATTTTTCGTACTTTATTGTCACGATGGAAACGGATTCTGTAAGCTTTCTATAAATCTTCGGATTTTCGTGGACCACGAAATTCATTGACTACCGCGGTGCATCACGGTAATTGGCAATGGGTCTTTAATATTGGAGGTTTTTTGTTGCTTGGTAAATTATTATAACGATGTGATTGCGTTTCTAAAAAAAAATTCTTCAGAAAACATTCCGATTTCCTGGTGGAATGTTAATATAGTTGCGCATCGCTGAATACATTTCTTTAGATGTGGCAAGATAATGTCCCCCCAATTCAGACCACGTGTCATTCCCTAGAGTATTACTTCTTTGTTTGACAGTTGCACATGGAAAAAATGGGAAAAATAGATTTTTGTTTTGGAAAGGTTTCCCGATATTTTTAAGAGGATTAACATGGCTGTCACATAGATCAATTAGAAGTATAGATATCTTTATTCTTAGGGGGATTAAGTGGGGAATTTTTCAGGTTTTACCAGCTAAAATACCTACATTGCTATAAGCTAATGAAGAGGTTACATCCTCTTAATTAGGACATTGTCAAAACAAAGTTCAGTTGCATGAAAAAAAACATTCTCACTTGATGAAAATAACAATTATAGCCAGTGGCTCACAAACCTGTTTTATTTTATTTTATTTTAAAGATTATCCCAAAGGCAGGTAATTTAATAAAGGACGTAAAGTCCCCTACTGGGTAGATTCCCCCAACCCAATCCCCTAAGAAATATACAAACCCTACCCACAAAAAATGATGACGTTTCGTACCTGTAGTACCACAATCCTTTTCAGTAGCCTCTTTTGTTATGTTAATTTTTACTATTGTCTTCGAATTCTCAAAGGAGTTTTAACATTTCAATATCAAAAGAAAGTTTGATAAGGATTGTGGTACTAGAGGTATGAAACGTCATTATGCTTTAGGTCTATTGTTCAAGGTGTAAAAAATTCTCTATCATTGCAAGGTTGCCATTCGTCTCCCTTCAATGCAAAGGCATGGCTAGATTTCAAGATGGTGCATGGAACTATACGGGAACCATATTTGAATTTAATTACACAATAGGTCTGCATAACAAAACAACTTGACATTTTTAAAGTGGAATATAGATGAAAATTTTCCTACAGTGTATCTTTCTATTTTGTCACTCACTTTTGAGCTAGACAAAAATTATACTGCAGATTCAAAAAATAAATATCCAAGTACCAGTATAAGAAATAACTCTTCTAAATTCTTAAAAAAATTGTGAGTTATATGAGCTCCTTTAAAATGGTCTAATGCCTACCAGCCAATCAGAACACAGGATTTTGAATAATCCATAGACTGTTTATACTAAAACTGAATGAACAAACTATGTGTGAGGCATAAAAATAAGCCTCTGGCAAGTATTTATAAAAACTGTATAGACAAAAAATTAACTTGTAGTATAAACAAAAGCATAATAGACAAACACATGTATGCTTTATTCACTGGAAGATAACCTTGCAGGTGTAATGTTTTGTACCCCTAAGCAAATCAGTCTACCACACCTTGGCATAATGCTACTTAGCTGTTATAAAGCCAAAAAAAACTTCCTACTTAATCCATCTCATTGGTAGTTAATTTCCTCTCTTAACATTACATGTGGGCATATATAGTCTGGTAAATCTCTGACTTGATTGGAAGGGATATTTTACTGATCCTCCAATTTTTATCCTTCAGAAACAAAACACACTAGATTCCAAATTGTTCTGTGCCTTGATTTTTCACACCCTGTTTTTGATCAGCCAAGACATCATATCAACTACTGACAAATTAATATTCATAATATTTTGTTATATAATAATTTCTTAAAGGAAAAAATAACATAATTACTTTCTGGAATTCAATTTTAATAGGAGAACTCAACAAAAACAAATTTAGAAAATGAAGTTATTGTTAAGTGTGTGGTCCATCTAAACACACAAAAAAATGTTTACAAAATTTTTGGTGATATTTTGAATATTTTTTAATTTTTTTTCCATATTTTATTGTTTTTTTTTTTGTGACATTTGAATTTTTCCTGAGAAAAAAATTCCTTAACAAAACACTTTACAAAACTTTATTAATTTAAAAAAAAAATTTTTTGTGATGTTAAAAATATGCCAACTTGCCAAAACTTAGAACAAAAATAGTGTGAATGCAAAACAAAGGCATCAAACATGAGACTTGCTCAATATGTTGTTAATCGCAAACTACAAAGAAACAGAAGAAAAATAGTTTGAAATCAGCCAATTAACTTTTACTTCTCCTGGTGAGCACTCCCTTGGTTACAAGCTAGAGAAAACAGTCTAAATTTGAAATAAAGTGCATTTATTTTTATTTTTCTCTCATTTTGTTTTCATTCAGTGAACAATATTATTTCAATATGAAGCCACATATCACTAATAAAATAAATTAGTCATCTTGAAAAACATGGACATGTAAAAACAAAAAAATATTTCTCTTTCTCTATTTGAGCTCTTTTCATTTTTCTGTGAGTGACCTAATTGTCAGGACCCAGATGTCTAGCATTTGGGTTTCGACCAATCACACTTACGACCGTCTGAGTTTATTCCAATTGTGATAAGGAAATTCCATGACTACTAAGCCATATTCACACAGGAATTAATTACTTGCTATTAGAACTTGATCCATCATAAATTTGATTGACTAAATCCATAATAGAAATATGAAAAGCCCATATGTCTAACTTGCAGGACAATTTCTAGAGTTCCTACTGTTTTGTTTTCTAAAGTTAGCTTCATTCTGATGCACTGCAAGGCTTTTATACTGAGCAATCTCTGTTTTTTTTTCCTGATAAAATAAACTATGTTCTTATCTCAGTATCTTTACTAAAGTTAGATAAAAAGATCTCAATCAAAGTAATATTTACAATTCAATTTAATTAAAAACACTGTGAAAGATCACTATGTTTCACTGGCATTTCACTACAGTACAAGACAAGAAATTAAGATATCTTTAGGGTATATAGCTTATGTTCTTGTTTCTTGTCTGGTTTTAGTGTTCTTGACACTCAAAAAATTATCACTCTGTATATCAGTACCATGTCTGGTTGGTATAATTTAATGGAATATATCATCTTCCAATCTTTGTGTTCTTTATGCTATTAAATATCCACAAAAACTCATACAAAACTTAACTTCCTCAAGTTAAATTGAATATTATAAATAGCAATTTATATAAAGTGAGGGCCCTTTTCAGTCACTAAGAAAAACTTAAGGTAAATATTTATTGAGTACTACTTTGTCCATTGCACAATAGTCTGAGATACTTCCTCAGCCATTAGGGGAATTCTTAAGTACCTAAACTGCAGCATATATCCATTTTAAGAAACAATTGCAGATATGTAGTTACTGGCGGTGGATATACACTATATATATATATATATTCCGAATGTTATATGAAGTGGGAAGAAATGAAAATGAAACAATAGGGGAAGGAGTTTAGGAAGGAAGAAAAGAAACTGAAAGAAAGAAAAAGGAAATAGATAAGGAACATGTTATTCAAAACTAGATTCTATAATTTATACATATTTTAACAATGTTTATGATTTCAATCAATAAACCCCTTTCAAATGACACAAAAGCAAATCAATTTGGAGGGAAAAATCAAGAGGGTCCAATCAAGAGAATTTCATTCTCCTGAGAAATGGGATCTATTGTTTTGTCCTTCAAATTGAGCTGCATTTGAATGTGCTGCTTGCAAGGGGTCTGTCAAAAAAAAATTAGACGCAGACCACTGCTCAAGGATATGGGAGACTGACGCCTCAGTCACCATAAATCATAGCAAGTTATTTGTGTCATATGATTATTAAAATGGGAAAATCAAGAGGGTCCAATCAAGAGAATTTCATTCTCCTGAGAAATGGGATCTATTGTTTTGTCCTTCAAATTGAGCTGCATTTGAATGTGCTGCTTGCAAGGGGTCTGTCAAAAAAAAAATTAGACGCAGACCACTGAGGATATGGGAGACTGACGCCTCAGTCACCATAAATCATAGCAAGTTATTTGTGTCATATGATTATTAAACTGGGAATAAAAGGTCCAAGATGTTGTTTAGCTTCTATCTAATTTATTGACTGATAACACAACATCTCCACATCACACCAGTCTGTCTAATCCAAAGATCTTTTGTCATTAAAACAGGATTATTTAACTTAAAGATTTAGCAAGAAAATAGAACTGTAAAATAATTTACACATTTAGGCTTGAGAAATGACAACCGATGAAACAGCTGTTATATTGATCAGCTGAAATAAACTGGAAGTTTTCAAGGAAATACAATAAAATATCAAAAAATCTGTAAGGGCTGTGTCATTATTTTCAAGCCTGTTTCTGTGCTAACTGAATGACAATAAATAAATGGTTGGGAAATTTAAAGCCAATGTAATAATTGAATCAATACAATGAAATGTTTTGGATCAACTACAGAATTTTACAAATAAAACATTGGACCAATACAGCTTGAAGGAATCAATATTGCCTCATTTAAGACAAAATATCCTGTGAGCTTTTGATTGAAAGACAACCATGAAAAGGAACATCAACAAGGAAACACTTGTATGGAAATGGTTTCAAGATGGTAGTACTGAGACAGGTTGAATAGACTGTCAGCTATCTTACAATAAAATCCAAAACCATGCTTATGATGCACTCTCAAAACTGCAGTTGTTATGTAATCTTGAATGTCATTAATACTCAAAAGTTTGTAACTCTTCAAACAATACTCTGCCAAGTGCTACTTATGCGATGAAATCTTATTTTTTTCAAAGATTTCTGTCAGCAGAATTCAAATTCTATCCAAAAAAACATGTACAATGCTCTTTATTAACAAAATTTTCATTTCCCTCTAGTATTAATTTTTCCATCCAATATCTTTTTGTCATTGTTTGAAGGTATTGATGACATGAGGCACCAAGAAAACAAGAAAAACAATAAAGAGAACAAAGGCTTATGAAGATCTTAGTTTGCAGCTGGAAAATCAGAAAGATTATGAGTGACAGCAAATTGAAATTCATCTTGACCTTAATGTTAACATTCATATTTTGACTCCCTTCATGAGAACATTAAACAAAGAGTCTAGACAAAATTTAGAATATTGTTTACTAATAAGGACTGATATTTGCCAATGGTGATTACCACAAACAGACATGAAATATTTGCATATTAAGGCTGAATAATCCTTAAAAAACACACATACACATGCGGGGAAAAAAAACAAAAAAAAAACAGGCCAACCACAAAGATGAGCTAAACACATTAATTCTTATGAAAACTTTAATGCTTTCCTTACAATGAGAGATTAACCAGATATGTGGATCACAGATAGTTCTAAATCATTTTTATTTGGTTCTAGGATACATGGGCAGTGTAAAACTAGCATAGTGAATAGACTAAGCCTGGTTTAAACATTGAAGCCCGCACACACACCAAATCCAAAACAAATGAACTGAAAAAGGTTTGCTCATTTGTACTAGACCAGGCACACACAAACTCCAATGCCAGAACTGAGCCCTAGCTAAATATCTAACAATTATAAGCTGCTTTGAATAAATAAGTTTTAAGTCCACATTTAAAAGCGGAGACAGTTTTACTAGTTCTAATGTAGTTAGGAATTGAATTCCAGAGTTCTGGAGCAGCAGAGTGGGCAAATTGGCCATATGTAACAGTGTTTATCTTGTGTTTGCAAAAGTTGCTGAGATGATCTGAGAGATGAACAGGACAGCGAACTTGAGAAGTGACAAATAGTCTGGCACTAGACCAGAAACACATCACGTATTTGTTACAGTTATATGCATAAAGCCATAGTTTGACATTGTGTGTGTCATGCTTCATAAATAAAGTTACAAGACTCAAAATAAAACCTGGTCTGCTACCAGTCATGCCGACTGGAAAAATTAGCTTTAAATTAGACATACTTATTTCTGGCACAATGCTACCAGTCAAAATGACTGGCAAGGTAAAGACTTGACTTTACAAGTTATAACTCTGGCCAGATATTGTCTGATGACTATCTAATATCTTAAACCCTGAAGCTACAATAAAACACTTAAATAACTAATATTATAAGATACTCTTTACAGTCTCTACTGTAACAATTCTTGAAGTAAGATCAAGCAGAAAGAGGTCATATACTAGTACTATTTAGATCAACACAAGGCCATAGTGAGTCAATTTTGATACATAAGTTTATAGTAAGTCACTAGACAGTCTCTACTGTTACCATTCTTGAAGTTAGGTCAAGCATGAAGGTTTATACTCCATTAAGATAAATTAAACACTAAGTCATAGTGTGACAGGGTGTATAGTTTATGGTGCATATCAAAAGCTTATAGTAAAACCATATACTATTGTAAGTCATAAGACAGTCACTACTGTTCAAGTTAGGTCAAGCATGAGGGAGTTATATTCCATTAAGATATACACAAAGCCATAGTGTAACAGGGTGTATAGTTTATAGGGCATATCAAAAGCTTATAGTAAAACCATATACTATAGTAATACATAAGACAGTCTCTACTGTTATAGCTGATTGTAAGATGAAACAACGAGGTCATACACTCTCTCTATAATAACATACAAAGCCATATCTATATTGCTACCAATAATATCTGTTATATCACAAGTCTTTATTCTTAGATGAAAGATGAAAATGAAATGGTCCAATTTAACCACAGAACTACACAAACATATATATCACTACAGGTATTTTTCTGCTACTATACACATGAGAACAAGTTAAGCTTGAATCATGGATCAACACTGATCAACTCCTTGAAGATCAGAGTACAAACGTTGCCAGAGACTATGCTTCACTGTATATGCCAAAGCAACATTCACAGATCTTGCTAGAAGTGTGTTAATTCACACAATACAAATAATACTTAAATGATGTCCGATCTTCAATGATCACAGGGTACTTCTCACACTTGTGGCATGACAGGATACTACTTTATCACACATGAACTCGGAAATAATTCTTATACCCAACTTTAGCATGTGAACTAAAGTTGTAGTACATATTACAAGTATTGGATTGAAGTTTAAGTCACTAAAGACCATCTGATTCTCAAAGTTCAAGAAAGTAGCTAGTATGACAAGATACCATCACAAATTTATAATTCTGATGCATCAGTTAAAACATTTGCCTCTGGCTGCAGTATACAAGTGCATACTGGTAATAGTTCGATGCTCTCTACACCAAATAATAAATTGACGGATCAACTCTTGAGTTCCAGCAGATATTGACTAAAAGATATTGAACTAGATATATAGCTAATATGTGCTGATTCTACTGATAAACATTATGATAACACCTGAGGATTGGTAGTACATATAGTATATGTGTTGCTTCATGATTGGACTCTGCCATATCTCTTCAAATCTCTGGCCAGGTATAAGTTATGTAGAGGCAGATTTACACTTTTAGAAATTTAAAGATTCATTTTTTTTTCTTCTACAAATATAAAATCATACTTCTTTATCTCAGATATCGAGAAAATACATATACCTATCAACCACAAACATGTGAACAGCATATTCTTAGAAAACTGTAGTTATCATATATTTGAAGTCTAGGACATCACAGTGTTAGGAAAATGGTTAAAATTGAGGACAAAAATGGGATTCGATTTTTTATCTTAATTTTCTTTTTTTATGTCTTTGATGTTGGGCCTAAAAAGCTAATCATCTTGCAATAAAACGTAAGAGAAAAGCAATCTATTCATAATTCTGAGGGCTGGAGGTCAAGTTAAAATATTAAACTCGTCTAAGAAAAAAAACGAATAAAACAGTGCTAACGTGACAGCAATAGAATTATATTAGAAACAATTTTCATCACGAATACCTTAAAAATAAACCCATCATTGAAAGAGTAAACGAATTTTGGCTATTTTTAAAAAAAATCAATCTTTAGTATGAGTATTATAGAAAGCATAAAAAATTGATATCGCCATTATTGTCGACGGTTTTCCAAGTACTACACGTTTTGTGGTGCATAATCTTCCCTACACGTCGAAACAAGTTCATAAATGTAACACTCGATCAATGGTATTTCAACTTTCTTTTCGTTTCTATACTTGTTATCACTCTATGGTTTACCTTTGATCTTATTCAGAAAACTGATCCATATGAGTCGTAAATTAATACTTACGGTTTTTGTTCTGGTTGGGAGTCTGGAGTCGTCGAATCTGCGGAAGTCCCACTCGACTCTGTATTGCGTGAATTTAGTTTCTCGATGGTAGATTCTCCACTCTCTTCATCCGAAACCTTAGCACGCTTAGGGCTTTTAGGAACAGCTTCGGAGTCCATTTTCTGTAGAAATTGAAAACCATTATCATTTGTCAAAACAACTGAATGAATCTGGAACAAAAAAAACGTGGAATCTTTGCATAATCGAAGCCTTCATTAGAATATTCTAACAGTGATCGTTGCCAATATAATCGCCGGCGAGTTTCCGCCGAGCGCTGACAGCTACCCAGACAGAAACAAATCCCGAACACCAAGCCACACTCACTTCTTATAGGTCTCCAGCCTTTTAAGAACGAAGGTAAAACATAATTATACCTACTGGAAGTCAAAAGAGAGAGCATAGGATGGTTTTATTACTCGCGATCGGATTAAATGGCGTGATTACACGCGAGAAGCTCAGACAACATGGCCGACACTAGCGTTTCGACTAGGACTGCCATGTTTCGTACCAAACTCCAAAGCCGGGCGAAAAATAACGTTACAAAGGCATTCCTAATACTCCAAATACCTTGATATGAGTCGAATTCCTAGACGTTTGCTTCGAAGGAGTCGAAAACTGGAATCCAAACTCTCGAATCGTTCCGGTTTCGAAGCGAGGCTTGTATTAATTTGTGTGCAGCGATCGGAAAAAAAGTTTATTTTGTCTGGTTGGAGTGAAGTCCTCGCTCCCAAATCGTGTATCTTAAGAGCCACGTCTTCTCGCCATAGCTGGGTCCTCTACACAGTGCCTGTATGAATGAGAGTAGTTAAAGAAATGAATCAACTGAGAGCGGTTCTCTTTCATTCAGCCGACCATGTGATTGCAACAAGGACAACGACACAATAATGGCGGTTAATGTCTGCCATTGAACGACGAATATCCCTTACGTTCAGCCTCTTGTTACAGTAATTTCTCCTTTTTTCTTGCTCAGGGCCCTCTTGGGACTTTATACTAGAGAATGGTGGTCAAGTTTCGAAATGGTTGGCTCTGTCAAAACGAAAACACTTTCCTGATTTTTTTAGTAAAAGGCACAGGGGCGGGAATGTGAAATCAAACGCCACTACCCTCTGATAGACGTGTGCACACAAAAGTCGCCTTCTCAAACAGCTCTATGCTGAAATAGACAGGATGTCAATCATCATTACCCTCAACCAATCAAAACCCTCGTAGGACTATCAGATGCGCTGGTTTCCCTAGCAACCAGCTGCTTACTGTAAGGAAGATGACGTAATAGCCTATACATCCGGGTATGTGGTCAAACCGGTTTAACCGGTTTGTGTGCAGGTGTTGTGGTCGCGTTAATGACATACATACTTCTCATGAGATAGTGGTTGCTGATTGGACAAACGTCAGTCAATTAATTTCCAGTAGGCAATAAAACCCTTGACAACAATCGGTAATTTGTAGGGTAATTCTCCTGATGCGCACAAACATTGGCGTCGGCCTTTGCACCGTCTGAGCTATCACCATCGCAAGGTGTCGGGACCAAGTATATGATTGGCAGGTGCATGCCGTTGCAATACCGACCCATCTATATACCATTGACCACTTAAACACCTATCAGAATTATATACACACACTTAAGTTATACTAGAAATCAGTACCTCAATAATTTACAACAACCTACCCATGATCAAGATGGTTGGTGTATCACCATCTTCTATGACTCTGGAACGGATTTTCTATCATGCAGTGCGATACTTTTCTCACTACAAAAGCCACTGCTCACTTTCTTACACTTGAACAAAATATCCGGGAACATCTGGTCGACTACAAAGAATTTTCTTCCTTATAGCTGTGCACTTTTTTCAAGGCTTTGATTGAGTAAGCCAAAAACTGCACACTGGATCGCGTGATCTAACTTCAGTAAAAGAATGTTGAATGTTTGAAGTTGTTCATTTTTGTACATACATACATGCACGTGTGTTACTTAGGTGTTAAAACTATGCACTGATATCTCATTGAAATACAAATGTATCCCATGCATGAAACTGGCAACCCCGACTTCAAACGATTAGTAATTATTTACGCCAAATGTGCTGTAGTAACTCATGCATGATTAAGTCGTATATCGTGGCGTGATTGGCTAGATTAGGCAATTACCAAATATATGCTGGCGACTTTTTTTGTTTCTAAAGAATTGAATTAAATCGATCTTAAATTTACATGCTTTTACTTATTTGGGGAATTTCCAAACCCATCTTAGAAGGTTGGGTATATCTCCATTAATAGGAGGTTGGGTATATCTCCATAACGAACTTTCCTGTTAGAAATCTGACCAACAATGTAAATAAATATCAACATCAATTATAGCGAAAAAATTATTTTTAAACTTACTAACATCCAAAATGAAGCAAATAGATAGTAAAATTTCCAAGGAACGACGTAAAACGATAATTAGACCATAACATCGACTACACACATCAACAATCTTCAAGTTCAAAGCATTGTTTGGACCTCCCTGTTAGGACCAATCACATTAACACGGCATATAGAACGTTGAAAATGATTTCATATAGGCAGCTGCTTGGCGATATCCATCGAAAGAGCAAATATACTGAGCTATATTATGGGCTTCATGATTTGCCCTCTTCGCTTAATCATCACAGCCGTACTCATACATTTTTCAAAGCAAAAAACAAAAACAGATGAAATAAAATGGTGAAAAATGCAATGCTCAAGCCAAATGCAATAAAATGGATTCTCGATGATCCGTCAGTCAAATGTCAGTTGACACTTAATATGGAGCCTAAATCTTTCTCCATGAAACAAGGGATTACTTAAGGTAATTTGCTATGAACACATGAAATGGAAATAACGCTTTGCAATCGTCGAAATTTCGGCTCCAGATGTCTCTTTACAGATGGGCTACTTCTGGTGTATAAAATGCACGACTCTGGAAAACAACGGAATAGCGACTTAAAGTATCAGAATCTTAGCGATTTTTCCGACACTAATTCGTGAAAAGGGGGGCAAAGCGTATTGAAAAGTGAAGAAAATATTTGACATTAAAAGAAACTTGATAACTCTTGGACAAAAGAGAGACATCAGAAAGCCAGAATGGGGATATCTAACCAACCAATCAGATTCAAGCATGAGTATTTAGTGTGGGAAGTGTCAATTGATAAAATAGTTTTGATTGGATCTAAGATGTGAATCGTTTTAAGGGACTAAAGTACATACATACAGGTGCATTTGGGAATCCAAACAATGGGAGTAAACTACGAAAAATATAAAACTTTAAAAACTACTCTTGTTCAAACAAAATTCAAAGTACACGACCTGAGTGTAAGTAGTACTTTTTGTGCCATCACGCTCCTAGATGCAATAATCGGCTTTTCATGGGGAAATTTCATCCTATATTTATTTAGGTGCAGCTCTCGAGTCTTTGTCTCCAAAACATGTATTAATCTATTGTGTTATATTAAAGTTTGTACATAAAAGATGCCGCCCAAACACATGCTAAACGTTCAAGGAAACAATAGGAAATATGAGAAGTGCCGGTTCGGAAGCTGTAAGCTCTAAAGTATGGAACGATAATTAGTCAAGTCTAGCTTTGTTTAGAGTGGCTTGAAGTAATAAAAAGGCTTTGTAGCAAGGCTATCGCATTGGTGATGATGATAATGAAGATGATGAAAAAGGACAAGCACAATACAAGAGAAATGAGAAGAAAATATTGAAAAAAAAAGTAATTTTCAGCTTGAAATAATAACGTATTTATTAGAACAACCTGAAAACGGCCGAAGAATATAACTTGCAGTTGTTTTGGAGATTGCTAAATGATTGCTTTTTTCATGACGTGTTATCTGTACAAAGTTTTCCTTATGAACAATATAAATGGAAGATCAATATCTTGCTTTAATAAATTCTCAGCACTTTAATTACGATCGGCACACATTCTGTATCTATATGATAGCTTATGTGTGATAAAGAACGTATAGGTGTTGTGTTTGTTCCATACGTACTTACGGCACGGGACCACATGCGCGCCTTGACGTCACTTTGTTAGTGCCGCGCCGTTTATGGTTTATGTGTCGTGTCCCGTTGCGCCGTAGCCGTGCCATGTGCCATTACGTTTTACACATCTGGTTTACTCTAATGAACAATAATGATTTCATACGGCCCGACTTTAAATGGTGATTAATTGAAGTCTATAAAGTGTTATAACTGAACAATCATCGAATAAAAACCCACTGCGGACGTAAAGATACGTACGGGCGTATCCGCTACAAGGCATGCAGTACCCACCCTCAGTGACGCGTCTACAATCATACTAACCACCTCTCGTGATTGCAAGCGCCCTTGTATATGTATGCATATCAAAACTGAAGCAGCTACGCATGTTAATCATATATCACCAACCAATCACCATGTAATAATTCAATAATAATCATGAAGCTACTGGACGGTGTACACGTCGTCACATGATCTGTCTTCAGTGCCCTTGCGATTTTATCCCGAATTATTTCAACTTCTTTTGATTAATTAGGAACAAAAGAAGGTTCAACAAAAGAAGGTGAGAAATTCGGGATAAAATCGCATGCACACTAGACGATCTTAAACTGCGAAAAGGCTTATTGGTCTAAAGTTATGACACCATTCAATCAAGTGCACTGTGCCCGCAAGACCTTGATAAGAACCTGCTATATAACTTGTGACACTACATGACATCCCTACGTGTCATATCACATGGTTGTTCCATCATCAGTTGTTATAGTAATTGCTCGTACGAAGTGTACCGCGATGATCGCAACACCATGATAAGGACCTGCTATATAACTTGTGACACTACATGACATCACGTGTCGCATCACATGGTTGTTCCGTCATCAGTTGTTATAGTTGTACAAAGTGTACCACGCGAGTGATCGCAACACCATGATAAGGACCTGCTATATAGCTTGTGATACTACATGACATCACGTGTCCCATCACATGGTACGTTTTTCCGTCATCATTTGTTATATATAGTTGTATACGAAGTGTACCGCGCTAGTGATCGCAACACCATGATAAGGACCTGCTATATAGCTTGTGATACTACATGACATCACGTGTCCTATCACATGGTACGTTGTTCCGTCATCAGTTGTTATATTTAGTTGTACGAAGTGTACCGCGCGCTAGTGATCGCAACACCATGATAAGGACCTGGTACTACGTGGCACCACGTGAGCCCGATCACATGTTTTGCACTCTTTAGGCAGTTCATGTTCATGCTAATAAGTACACCTATGTCCAATATGGTGGACGATTGAGAGAGACTAGGGAGAGCAGTATGAAGACTAGGAATCATGAAGGACCATATTCACTAGCAATAAAATATGGCTGCCATGCGCAGTCAGTATTCACCTTTTCTGTCTTTCTTTTCTGTGTGAAAATGATATTACTGCATGGAAGAAGCTGAAACATGTACTCTGGTCGTAACACCATAACCTACTTATTAAAAATCTGCAGTACCAAATGTTTACGAATGTGTTATATTTCTTTTACATTCAACTATCAAAACTTACATCATATAACGGATAGCTTATCATGATCACACACTGATCTGACACACGCGTGCACACACAAGATATTGTTGATATCGTTAAAGAAAGTCCTCGCGCGAAGAAAGTGTGCAGTGAAAATCGCAGCGAGTTGCACTAAATTTCGATCATGTTGCCGTCGAATCGAAATCAAATAGTTTCTCAATTAAGTCGCGCGATGAATTTGTTATAATGTAAACTGTCCCTAAGACAACACAATTAAGCTAACACAAGGATCCAGAAATTTGTTAAAAGGGGTCCAAACGTTTATACTAGGGGGTCTGAATGTGTAGTTCATAAAAAAATTTGCTTCAAAACTGTTGCAAAAACTGAATTTTAGGCCTCAAACAAACAATGGAACCATGGATATGAAAGGTAATCTTGATCCCAAATGACTTCTTTCCCTGTATGGATCCGCTCGAGCAACAAGTTAAGTCTTTGTCGTATTTATAAATCGCCCAGCCGGGCACTCACACAATGATTACTGAAGTCGATCTTATCTTACATATGACTTGCATTAGTCCAAAACTATGCTAAGTTATGCTAAGCGTGACCCCGAGGAAGATTCCATTGAACAAACAGTTTAAGCAGGATGAACTTCATTGTCAGTTCCACAACAGCAGTAGTAAACGATGCAGACAAAGACAAAAAACGAACCTCCTCCACCGGCAGTTGACGCATAGACGACTGTTGTTGAATTGGTGTAGGCGTTCACTGCAACTAAAGTAGAGTGGATTGTTACATACACACCGAAGTACATAACTAGAAGTGTCCATCTGGGTAATATCCCTTTAATATCATATACAAGATCCAAGTGAGCTTTCTTTAGATTTGCGTTCTCAGCCAACCAGCGCGCGCAAATTCCAAACAAATCAGAGGATTGGACAAAATAGCTGATTTTGTCACGCTAACTTTCCTTCAGCCATTTTGTCCAATCAGATACCGTGTTTGAAATTCGCAGAGAACGCAAAGCTAGAAATATCTCACTCGGACATCTCATGTCATAGGGGTACGGTATACCCATGGAGATACACTTCTAGTTATGTACTTCTGACGTACATATACACTATATTGCTCTTATGTGAGTTTTGCTGCCACGTATGCATGAGGGAATATATAGTAAGAACTGTAAGTTTGACGTATAAGTATTTAAAATTGGATGCGCAGAACTTATATTTATGATACGTACTCCACAACACTTAGCGTGCTATCGTTGAGTTACTACGGAAAGCTATATAGTGCGGATATTTGTTTGTGCATGGTCAGGAAAACTCGTGTACATGAATAAATCTTAGAAGTCTGTCGCAAAACTTAGACAGAGGTCGATGTTAAAATAGGCTGATTACTAGGTTTCTCGACTATATTAGTGAAATTACTGATCTAATTAAACCAAGCACATGTACTTGAATCCCAACGATCAGTTTAAAACTGACCAAAAAACCGTTGTGCGCAAAATGCGCAAATCTTAGCTAATTACTTACTCCGAGTAACTCCGACGAAGGACTAGCGTCCGAAACATCAGTAAGTATTCTCTTTCTTTACGGTGCATAAATTACCTGTTCATCACTACCTATTGTATTAATAACATTACGCACACTGTGATGGAATGAACACTTTACGAACAACAAATTCGGGTTTCCATCGTAACAATGCATGCATGCGTAAGGCACGTCATCGCTTTTTATCCAAAAAAGCCATTTCTAAACTTAGTATAATAGCCCTATAGGATGCTTCCTCATGGGTCATTTTTCGTACTTACCCACAATGGAGAAAAGCAACAAGCAAAGAATCCAGTAGAAAAACCTCGTGTGAGATAACATCATGAATTGTTTAGTTCTTCGTGAAAGATGTCCTAAAGTTAGAGAATGAGAAAAAAAGTACGTGCTGATGATCTAAAACGAAGTTACATGATAAACTGTTACAATTCAGTAAGATACGAAGATGTTAAAAGGCAGTCTATCCTAGTTTCTCATTGACTGCAGGAGAGGCGCGCATGCAGTATCTGATGCAAAGAGCTCAGTGATTTGGGCCTAGAGGGATGCTGCTATTCCCTAGTATGTTACCAGGGTCTTTTAAAATGCTATGATCGTGGGTTTGATCTGCTGAGACATGTACACATTTGATTAGAGCCGATGTTCGGCTTTTTGGTTCTCCGAGAGTTTTTCTCCGGGTTTTCCAGTTTTCCTAGTTATACCTCTCCGTAAATCTCGATCATGGAATAAGGGCCGCCACTGCAGAGGTTTGTTGGTCACTGTCTCTTATAAGTTCTACCCTCGTAAGATAAGGACGGTTTTTATAAATAATACCAGTGCAGTGGCATATTTTCCGATTTCTCATACTGTTTTAAAACTTAATTAAAGGAACGATTTTGACTATCAGTTCAAATTCTAGAATGCATGCGCAAGCGATCAGTCTTACAAAAGAGATCGACTCAATCACTCAATATGATGTTTTTGTCTTCATTTCAATGCCAGTGACTCGCTGTATTTGAAAACGGAGATGAGTCTACTTGTATTGTCCCTAGTTGTATTGGCCTCTGTTTTTGGCTATATAAAATCAAGAGGTTTCAAAAATCACCACTTGGCACCGACAAAGCTTTTCAGTTTTGAAGTAACTTCTCAATACACGTACCTCAAGAAGCCTTATAGCAACCTATATTCAGTGTCTATCAAACCTTGCATCAACACGTAGTTACCATCTACATCAGATGTGTAAAGCTTGTTGATCGAAAGTAATTTTTATTCGGTAAACAAGCCAGCGGCTGCCGAACTATTTTATTCCTGAACTCTCAAGGGACGTCTTTACCACCATACGAAATAAGTCACCAATGGACGTGGTAACCTTTAAGCCTTTCAAAGATTATTAATGTTTACCGATGTCTTAGTCAACTAAAGACATAATTGAAAATATATTGTATGAGTGTGGACATAAGCAACAAGGAAGTAGTTCGTCAGTTTGATCACTACATAAATATTGCTTCGGTTACTAAGGTGCCATCCTCGGGAACCCAGGGGTAAATTCTGTCGATCGTTCCTCACTGCCAGAAG
>OCZR010033588.1:0-18248 GCA_900234385.1 Anemonia viridis
AAAATATCATTAATATTAATAATAATAACAAAATATTAATAATGAAATAATAAAATAATAATAATAATAATAATGAATAATAAAAATATATATATGAATAATAATAATAACGACAATATATAACAATAACAAAAAAAGTATAACAATAATAGCATAGTAATGATAATTTATAAAATAATAGTAGGAATTGTGGGAGTTAATCAAATTATAAATACATTGCTGTAATCATGCCTGAATATTAATACTTACTTCTGACATTCTAGTATCTGTGATTCAGTACCATTCAGGTGTGACTACGACAATGCATTCGCGATTTAATGAACTCCCACAATTCCTTTCGGTCTCAGATCGACCTTTTTCCATTATCAACCTTATTTGAAATAGGTGTATACAGGGGCGGATCTAGAAATTTACAGGGGCAGGGGTCAAATGAATAATTCTAATGGACCCTGATATAATGATAAAGGCAAACATAGTTATAGTAACTAGAATCATAATCACACGGAATCATAAGGAAGTCGAAGTGTTTTAAGTAAACAAAGGCGATTCTAAAAAGAAAGTGATTTCAAAGTCTCTCAATGCTTGGCTTCATATCATATCCTAATCAATAAATCAACACATTGCTAGTGTACATCTTTTAGTTTTACTTGTAGAAAAACTTGTAATCAATTTCCTGTCACATTCAGACAGCATTAGCGGCGCTAGTTCTTGTTTCTTCAGCTTCTAGATCATTCTCTCATTTTATATTTATGATGTTTTCCCATGTCTGCGTGAATTATTTATGTGATGTAAGTTTTAATGTACAATTCGTGGAAGTAAATTTATTGCAATTAACCCATCTGCTCCGGAGAACTAATCATTGGAGACAGTTATCAATGTAATAATACAATACTTGAAAGGGATGAGAATTTTGGAAAGAATAGATGGATGAATGGAAGAAAGGGAGGGAGTGAGGAAAATGGAATAAAGAAAAATCATGGCAAGGATACAAGAAAAATGCAAGAAATCGCATAACTGATGGAAAGGGAGAAAGTACAGAGAAAGTGGAAAGCCTCCGCCCTTTCTGCCCTCGGAGCATACTTCACAGCATAACGACTTTTCCTAAATTCTTACAACAGTCATAATAATAATTACAATTCTTTTATGACTAGATCTCCCACAGTGCTATAACTGTTCCAAAATGCGTGGTTTTTCATGAAATCAAATCATCTAGTCATTCCATCAAAATTTCCTTCGAAAGTATGCGAACACCCTGTGGCGAAGACGGTCTATAAACAACTATGATTCACTAACCAATATAATCCGAAATCATGTCCCAGACAAATCATGAAAAATCTAAATTCATTTAAGACAATATTAAACGCGATAGTCCTGGTTGTACGGTATTCTAGTTGGGATATTTGGCTAGTAAGAGTGATGCGTGGATATACTACATATTAATAACGACGGCCATTATCTTTCAAATGTTATTCAAATGAAGTGACTGAATATCGCAATAAATAATTCCACTTTTCATACCGGAAGCGTTTACAATTGCTTTAAAGTGTTCTACGATACATCCATTCTCTTTTACTTGAGTCCTCAATTTCATTTGTATCTTTATTCTCATTCCTATTTTTTCCTAAAATTGTTTTGGATTACAAAACAAGGTCATCTCCATCACAACTGCTTATCCTAACACATGCATATTAAACACTTGTCGTACAGACAACAACTATTTCTTATGCATTTAAACTCAAACCTTTTAAAGATTAATGCCATTTCATGACACAAAATGAATAAAACAATTCCTCTCACACGTTATGAATTCCTTTTTTGACTCAAAAAAACTTCGAATCAAAAAAAATGTCTGGTTTTTTTTAATTAATGAATTCATGAGACGAATGTTAGACTTGGTAAACTACGAAATGAGAGAATGCTAACTTGAGCGAAAGCGAAAATAATTAATCTCTCGGGAATGTTAAATTAAAATAGCGTCTGAAATTAATGAACATTTGTGTGACCTTGATGTGGACAGCTGTCGTAGTTGGTTGGATTCAAACCCTAACTTGCTTTGGAAATCTCTGCTTTATCTAATACGGCCTTAGTTTCGCGAATAAAACCTTGCAAAACGCGAAACTCGGATGTTATGATGGCAATAGATAGACCAGCTGTGATGGCGCAGAATTCCCCGTTATTCAGATTGAAATTCATACTTAACATAATGAAAACACTATACAAGTGATTAGAAAGGTGTTGGAGTTTTTCTTCAAGGCTGTAATTTCTTTTAACGAGCCTACAAAAGGAAAAGATAGGTAAAAATATGGTGTTATCTGCGACGCGATTTAAACAGTTATCGGGCATCACGATTCAAAAATGGGCCATGGTCAACAATACTAAGGGATAAGACAGAATCTTGATGAAGACAGCCCCGATTTACGTATGCTCAGTGTTGTAGCAGGCTCTTTCTAGAATAATTGATTACGACAATCCAATGATCAGCCTTAGTTCCTGTCTCGATGGAAGGCATAAATTTCTTATTTGTAGAGAACTGTCCACCTGTTAGCATATATATATTCAGCCGATGATTAATATTCACAGATAGGTTTGGAAATCACAAAACATCAAAGTCTATCGTTACCAGAAGACCATTAACTTTATTCTTTATTCTGTATCAATTTCTGTCTCCTCCACCTCCTTTCTTCACAGAATTCTCCTGACAAAATGAATACAATGAAGCCATATCTCTATGGTAGTGGGAGCAGACGAAAACAGTCCTGTACGATTGACATTATCATCACAAACCCCCGTGACAGTTTTACACAAATAAGGTTTACAACTTGACTCGGTGGTCGCACATGATTAAAAACCACAAAACTAAGGCTTTCAATTTTGTTTAATATTTCAAAGCCCTCGATAAAACCTTACAATCGCTGGATCAAGTCTTAACATGATTTGTGCTTTGGCGTCGATGCGAGTGAATGGCGTGAAAAATCGCTACAGACAACTCAATGGAGATGCAAAACTTTTATCTGGTAAAATACTATTTACACGAAGACCCAAAGAGACAGCGGTTGAGTCAGCAAGGACCACAAACATGGGTCAATAATTCTAAAAGCAGACTAGAAAAAAAATTATTTCGAAGCTATTTCTTTTTAGCAATAAAATTCTTTAAAATTGTATGAGCATTGCTCTGTGTTCTTTCCATATCCTGTATTCGGACATCATCAGTTACGTACACAAGTAGGTAGAATAAACTATCGATGAGAGAGGAATATACGACTAATAAAAACATAGCGAAATTAAATGCATTAATCAAACTTAAAAAAATTATCCAAACCAAGACGTCGAATATTTACGATGTACTCGTGAAACATTTCTTCTAATTCTTTGAGAATATAATATGAAATCTTATTAGCTATAGAGGACAAACTTTGGCCTCGAAATTACTTTTAAACATCTTCAATGTTTGAGTCATTATTTTTTTTCTAAATTTAAATTTCTAGAAAACGTTTCTTTATGGGGAAGATGATGGATATTTTTATTCAAATTCATGTGTTCTGTCTTGCAAGCATTCTCGTCAGTTCCCGGAATTCATTCGCATCCTTGTCGACGGGGATTTACCTCACAGATCCAGGGTTTTCCAATAGCTTCATAAACGAAGGATAGCATTGGGCTCCTCGGATGAATTCTGTCTGGTTTATGGTTCCATTATTATCTACATCCAGCTTATCGAAAAGCTTATTTGCAAATTTCTCAGGAGTGTTTTCATCTCGAGGCAATCTACTTACGACATCTTCGCCCGCGAGACGGAAGATGGATCGTACGATTTCCAGCATCTCCTTCCTACATACTTCTCCACTACCGTCAAAATCGTACATCTCGAATGCCCAGCGAAGTTTCATTTCCTTGCCTCCTCGCATAATTATGGAAAGCCCTTGAATAAACTCATGGAAGTCTATAGTTCCGTCGTTATTTTTGTCAAATGTGCGAAACACATGCCCAGCGAATATTGTAGCATCACCTGTCTTGAAAGCCTTGCAGTACAACTCACTGAATTTCGTCTTCGACATTTTTCCTTTCGGGCATTTGTCTTTGAAAGCGTTGTACCATTTTTGCAGTTCGTCTTCAGTGAACTCGGTTGACTTTCGAAGCTCCAGGACCTCTTCGTCGGAGAGCTTCTTCATTTTACTACTTTTCTTTCCCATGGCTCTTGCTCCCGGTAGCACTTAGCCGTCAATAAAGCTAGCTACAATGATCGCACTTGTACAAACAACTAAGCCAAGTAAAGCACAAGAGATTCACCGCGACCAAATTTGAGTTTGCATGTATACATCCCGACTGACGGTCTTGATTGGTTGCAGGGGAATTTGCATATCTTCGTCTGCAAACTGCCAATCGGGGAATTTCTCTTTTATCTCCAACGCCACGCCAAACCGAAGGCTATCATTTATCAGTATTTTTAATTATTAATTATTGTCATGAACTCTTCAAAAGAGGACGGGTAGAATTAAATGAACTGAAATTTGTTTTTTTTACAACTGCATACGATGTGATTACGAGCTGAAAACCGAAAAGTACTGAGCCAGAGATCAAGAGAATCACCATAAGCTAATTCAAACGAATCACTTTCTCAAATTTCTCGAGCTGCCGAAGCTGACAACAGCTTTTTAGCAAACACTTAACAGTTTTCGATAAGAAGTTAATTTATACCTCGTTGGAAACCATTTAATATTAATGAGGGGATTTTTTTCTTACTTCGACCGAGTTTGAAACAAGCCAAAGATCCCAGTATGTGGCCTAACTAGCTGAAGAAGCTTTGATGCTCAACTTAATACAACATAACCATGGTTTCCGTTACGTTTATTGGGCTAAGATGGTGTTAAACTAATGATATAGCGATAAGCGAGAAGACAAAATTAGATTGATTGTAATCTGTAAAATGTTGGCCTGCAATGAAACCTCAAGCCATTTCATTTTGAGCTTTCAAACACAGAGGCACGGAATAAAACTGAATAATGTTGATCTCAATAGCGATCTTATGAATCCTAGGTTGGTGATGATCATGGTGGTCGTAAATATTGGTAAAAGGAGCATATGTCAGTTAACAAACTAATGCTCTGCTAGTATTTGGAAGTTATGATGACTTTTTTTAGATTTATTGTCGATGATTGAAGTGAGAACTAGCTATGGGTTGCATTGGATGATATATATTCTACTTACTAAATACGCTTTGAACTATATGTGGTTGCTATGAGTCTACTAAGCCAAAATAAGAATGCAGAGCCTGTAGCTACCAGATATGAGGTAATATATTGCAATCGGCAGTGCTCAACCGTATAGCGAAAATGCGACTATGCTCTTATTCGCGACTAAGCAGAGATCTTCTAAAGAATAACCGACTCCAAATAGACAACCTTATTCCTCCTATTTAAATCCACACGCTTTGTCTTGCAAATATATTCGAAGATACTGGTATCATTATCTGTAATCAAGACAACCAAAGCTTGCTAGGGTTTTTAAAAACACGATTAAATGTCAACTAATCTATCAGTTTATCATTATTAGTGAGCTTATCGAAGAGGATATATCAGTATCAAAATCTCGAAAATCCGCAAGAATCACCCGTAAAGCCATGATCATGGACATTAAAACTAAGCAAGAACAACACGAGTACCGTGTAGACCTGTATGGTAGATTAATTTTTCCTTTTTAAAATCAGTTAAAAATGCACCAGTTTTAGTGAATTTAAGTTTAATTTTCAGGAGAAAAGTTTTTGAAAATATATCTTGTTTACAGAAAACGTACACTAAGGATTTAGCCGCAACTTTTCTTCAGTATTCTTTCTTTCTAATTTTTCTTTGTATTCGAATTTTTTATCTGAAAAATAGATAGAAATGGAGTAATAATTTACATCAATTTATATTTTATGTAATAATTCACAAAGCTGTCCTTACTCGTTATCGCTGTCGATTGATACCGTTTTTTAGCGATTTACGCAAGAACAACATGTCTTATTTGTGATGGCAGAAACGTAAAATTCAATTTTCTTCAAGAAATATAACATAATTTTGTCGGTTTTCGCTATTACGTAGTACTCAATACCGCCGAGGAAGTCAAAACAGATCACAAGTAGGCTGACAGGAAAACTTCGCCGATCACCGCAGCTGTCTGTATATATCACAGACGAATTTTATACTGACCACGCCATGCATAACTTGGTTTCAAGCCGCTTTTTAAGGGTATAAAATTGTTCCAGACACAATTTCAATATCAGGGTTTGTCCTCTTCTTGATGATACTTTTAGTTGTAAAATTTCATAGGTTAATGAGATTTTGACGGAGCTCAGAATATTGGAATACCAAGCTCAAGGGTTGGCATGGCAATTGTGAATTTTTCCTTTAAAATCATCTCAGCGTGTGTTCGCCCGCAATGATGCCCTCTGCATCGTTCGTACTAGATTAATGTCTGCCATAAAGAAAAACAACTGTGTTGAATGATTAGAATGAAATCGTTTTCTCATCGCAAGATCATGTTTTAGTTTTTTTTTGGAAACTTCGTTAAAATTCAGAGGGAAAGAGAGCAAGGAATGCTGAAACTAGAATAGATACAATGTTGAGAGCTACGTGAAGCACATCCGAAGCACATCACCGTCTGAAACACTAGCGATTGCTATTGACCCGATTGTGGTTTGCAAATCGTTCAAACTTAAAAAGTTTACATTTCAGCAACTTAAGTCGAGTGCTCCTCGGAGACAAGATCTCAAAATATTTTATTCAAAACACATCATATTTTTATTAATATACGATATTTTTTAGCCCAGGATGAAGCAATTTTTGACCATAATAACCTGTTTAGGGAAATCCTTGTGAATTTTCAGTCAGAATTTAGCCCTCGGCATCCACCCTATACACCACTACTATTAACATTCCCTAAATCTCGGTTAAAGAGTTTATATTTCTAACGGATTTCTCATTAACCTAGTATATAATAAGCGTTTCGGGACATAATGATTAATTAATACCTTCTGGGTAAACGTGATCAATTTTGTCCAAAGATTGTTGCCCTTGTAGATACTGATTCTGTCTGGGCAGGGTTAGAGCGATAAACACTCCATTCTCCATATTCCATTCAAATCACGACAACTATTCAACTTGAATGGCATTTCATGTCGAAATTCCCCGCCAGCATCGCAGATAAACCTTTCTATTATAGAGAATATTTATCAAGATCTGATATTATTTCAGATTTATTTCAGATTGCTTGAGAATTGAGGTAAATAAGAATTGAAAAGGTGGTTTTTCTAATCGAAAGATGCCATGTTTACAACTCCATCGACAGACTTGTTTTTTTTTTTAGGATGAGTCATAATTGATAAACAAAACGTTTATTAATTCCAGTGACTAACGAGGCACAATGAAACCGTTAATCATGATTGAGTTTTATTAGTATTTGTTGATGTAGAGAGTGTTAGCCGATGAGAAATTAAACCCAGAGGATGAACTGAATTACTAGTAAAGTTTGTCTATGGTTAGGGAGTGGCATGCAATAGATGTGACTGAATGTGGATGATTTGAGTGGGTAGAGCTTAGACGAGTGAAAATTCTCATTGATTACAGAATTGCTTGAAAAATAAATCAAATGTCTTGAACAAGAAAACTCAAAAATAAAAAAAACATAAAATAATAAAAAACGAGAATGAAAGAAAGAGAAAAACATATGCAAGCATGATAAGATAAAAAACGTGATAACAATGAAGATTGTTTTGAATTGCATTTCAATGACGCCGGCTGGTGCATGATATATCTCAAGTTGATATCAAAATCATTTAATGGCTGCCTTTCATCTCGTGATTAAGTATTTCCAAAACCCAGACAACTTCCTTAGAATCAAGACTCTCCAGATATATTCCTACATATATCTACACGGGTAGACGTGCAACTCTAAAACCATCCTACCAGAGACCGTGGGTGGATATATCACAGTTTTTATCTTTAAGAAACCGTAGATCGTGAAACACTTTAAATAATAACAAGTGTGGTTGGGACATGACACGGTGGCGCCGCGTGGGTGCGTCAATCTATGATTTTACTCTTCTAAACACCCAAAATCTTGAAAACCTTAAACCATTATACATGCGATCTTATCTTCCTTTCTCTTGTCCGCTAAATAAGGTTAATAAGAAGTGCAAATAAATAAATCGAGATAAGTGCTCTTCCTACATGGAATCCCTCCAAATTACTCAATTTTACGTCCCCACTACCTTGAATAAAAACATTCAATTCAAGAATTATTCAATTTTGATGTTATTGATAATTATTGAAAGTAAAAGTTGAAAATAAAAAGTTGAAAATAAAAAGTTGAAAATAAAGCCAGAATAATCCTATATGTTTTTTGTGCCCAGCATTTAAACAATTCCTTCCGTAGTTTAAACCGATGGAGTTTCTTTGAATTTGGCGGGAACTTTTGGTGCCAAAAGCGCGCGCGCTCATCCTTACCTCCAAGTCTCACTTCGGTGTTTGATAGTTTGAGTTTTTATTGGTGGAGCTAAGTTTTAGGGAGCTTTTCTTTCTATTAAATAGATGCATGAAAAAGTAATAATGAGGTTGAACCTTAGCATTCAATCCTATACGTGTAGCTCTAAATAGATTGAGGTATCATTCATGTTTTATAAGGTATTTCGTGTCAAGGGGCTACTTGATTCGGATAGCAGGCCATCGAGATTGTTTGTGATATCATTACATCAGAGCAAAGATAGGGGGAAGCTCTTGACGAGAAATAGTAATATATAATGCCGGACAGACAAACTTGAACCTGCTTAAATAAAGAACTGAGTGTAGTAAGTGCTATGGTTTTCATTTAAGTGAATCGAATCGAATCAAATCAAAAATCAATATTTCGTCGAATCCCGAAACAACTTCTACAGTCCAGAATCATGGGCACTAGCTAACTCACTAATCCAACCAACCATGAACCAACCTCTGGGCTGACCAATGTCAGGCTCAGGGCAAATATTTGTGCTGGTGCAAATCAGACCACGGCTTACTCAGTCACCGGAAGATGAGATCGAAACTGATTTTCGTGTTTGGTTTTGTGTATGAAGGAAAACCAAACTAACAAACTTTACTCAGTGCACAAGTATGCGCGCACGGGATTAAAGTAATCCAGAAACGTCGGGTTACATGTTCATTCTCAAGAATTAACAAAACAAAATCAAAAAATAGGCCAACAATAAGCTCACAAGGACACAACAGCGTCTGCAAAACTCGCGTTTTCTTACGTTTCGGGGACAATTGCTCTGAGCGAATACAAAAATCGGAGCCTAACGTTCCATATTTGTATTAGCCAATCAGAAAGAAATGCCCAATCCTTCGTTTCTTGCCGCAGACCACAAGAAACGCGGGCTATCCTCTTTGGGCGTGAAAATTCATATTTGTGTGTACGTGTGTCTTAGAAGACATCTTCAGAGTCGAGACATGCGGGCTTTTTTTACTACGTTATGCTTACGAATAAATGCTTACATTTATTAAGAAGCAACAAATGTCAAGAGGCCGAAAAACGAAAAAAAAAAAGGCTGCAGCAGCCTAAAGAATAATAAATGGGGAACTTCTAACCTAAGCCTTAAATATTGGAATCAGTTTTACTCTGCGCAAAAACATTATTTCTTATAATCCACTATTAACCCGCAAAGTAGCAATCTCAATCTCTGGCTTAGTCGAAAATTCACTGTCAGCCCATTATAACAAAAGTGAATACATAAGACGATCCAAACATGAAAGCTATGTGTTTATGTTCCATTTTGATAGTATCTTCCGAAATGATCTTTATTGCTAAACCTTTTTATTCCTAAATAACTTTGTCTTAGTTAAATAGCTTGTGTCGAGCTCATACATCAGAGATGTGGAAGTAAAATAACTCTCTTTAAACATGAAGGCGGGTGTACATTTATACGTTAATGTTTCTTTTAAGAAACCTAACTTCAAACAGTTACAGACGTCATTACCCAGAATAGCTAGCAAACAGTCATAGTCCAGAGCCATTAATCCTTTCAACGTGATTGCTTTCTTCAATTTAGAATCGGCAGTTTTGTATTAAAAGCACCAGCAACGAAAGATGATATATTGCACTCCCACACGTTTATATCTTTTAAGCACGATTTGAAATCCCTGCTTATATTTTAGACAACCTATATCCTAAAGAGTTCACTCGTCTTGGATATTTTTTAAAATATTTTGACTGAAAATCCCCGGAGAAATTTCCAGAAGCTTTGAAAAGTGGAATACAAATCGACAAAGGGTTGCAAAGTACTTTGAATTCTAGTTCACAGACGAGACCGCTTTTCTTTTCTCAGTCTTTTCTTTTCTTTTTTTTTTCTTTTTCTTTTTTTTTCCCTTTTTTTTTTGCAATTGCTCAGAAAGCATCAAAGCAAAGAAAACGTCTTGGGCTTGGGCAAAATATTCCCTATATTTTCCTTTTTCCGTTCATCAGAAATGCTAGAGTCTTATTCTCCAGGGAATGCATGACACATGGTCTGAATTAATAGGTCTGGAAAATGGGTTATTAGAATTTTGCATCTGTAATAGATCTGTAAATGAGAGTTTTAGCACTGAGCGTGAATGTGAAAGGCCTTAGAAAAAAATAGCTCAAATACGGATGTCATATTTATAAGAGAAATTACAGCACGCAAGACTGACTTTGGTAATCTGAAAGAAGAAGGCTGGAATGATTGAACACTACATTATCCACCTATCTGCCTACATTTCATTTTCTTACCTATAAATCTGACTGAGACTTAACTACTTTACATTCCCTGCAGATTATAAAAAGTAGAAGCCCATTAAGATTTGTGGAAGTGATTTAACGGCAATTTTCGAGTGTCGATAAGCTGCTTACCAGGTTATTATCTAAAACACTTTATATCTTTACTGCGATTTTCATAATTACACGGACACCGAAGATACAAGTTGCCCATTGGAATTTGCTTTCTCACTGCCACCAGTCAAAAATATAAAATGTACCGACTGATTATCATTGATTGACGGCAGGGAAAACGCCGTCGGTTTTGCACGTTGATATTTGAACTTCAGAGTCCGCGTAATTATGAAAATCGCAGTAAGATTCAGTAGAATTTGTCTTGCTTTTGTAGTAAAACGTTCACTACATAACTCATGTTTAACATGCTAATACAATAGTCATTATTTGTCGCCAGGGGCCATAAGGGGGGATTTCGGGGGAGGGGGGGGGCATAGCTAGGGGGGAACCAGCTATACAATGTCAATAATGAAAGGAAGGTCAGACAAAGATGAGATGGTAGTGAGAGGTGGTATGGATGAGGGTGGGGTGTGACGGGATCAGCTTATTATCTTTATGTCGCAACAACAATCCTAGCTCCTAGGCGCATCAACAATAGCTGTAATTACGGTTGTATGCAATTGAGAAAACCTTTTCTTTTAGAGATCATCCAAGCGAGGCTATCGGGTGGATACAATGGTTTACGGTTCATTAGCATCTTATTTACATAAAACTGTAATAACAGCTATAAAGTGATGAAAAAAATACGTTACTGTGGGTGCTGGTAATTAAAACCCCCAAAGCATTACATGTACTTTGATAATTACCAAAAGATTTCAGTATTTCATAAAGTGCTTGCCTCCTGGTTAAAACGATAAAAGTTCTTAAACAGAACTAATAAGAACATATATATAATCTACATGCACAGGCAGTAGTGTATATTGAACGATTCATTACTATTACAACCTTTTTGGTCAAAAGAAAGAGTTCAGTAGACCACATGCAAGGTACCTAGATCTAGATCTGCTGCTATAGGATGGTTATTTTCTTGTGGTAAGCCGATAAAAGCAAGTTGAGAAGTATATTATCACCCATTTAGCCAATAAAACGGTCAGAATCCCAAGACATTGAAGAACCCAATAGGCAGGTGTCTCGATTACTGTACACGTAACCATAGTTAAAGCGCTCACTCAAAGAATCTTTAACGATACACATTAAAGAGATGACAAGGCTAATCGTGCAAACGAACATAAACTGACTACAAGGGATTTTTTCACGACATTTTGAGAATTATAACAGCCTCGGTGTAGTAGACCGCAAGAGAAGCGATGGCTGTAGTTACAAAATCTGTCCCAGCCAAGAGACATATCTGTGTTTGGACATTCCCCGAGGGTTCAACACCAGCCGTGAGGGTGCTAGTCGAGGAAGGAAAGATAAGAGCTGAAAATTTAATCCGAATAGCGGCAAAAACTTTGGGAATATTCGAATGTAATATTCAGTTTTTTAGTCTTTTTAAAGGCATTGAGCGTCCTTTGCGAAAATACAGCAATAATGAAATGATCTATTTGCCTTGTAAAGACATAATCTCGATACAAAGATGGTCCTTTGATGTTGCCAGAGAGAAAAAACTTCTCAAAACTGATGCAGGTGCAAATCGTCTTTTTGCCTTGCAGTGTAAGGCTGATATCAAGGCTGGACGGATTAAACCAAAGCCAGAAGACATTCCAGTACTTCAGGAATACTTAAATCCAGAGTTTCCTTGTGAGAAACAGTTTGTCGAGAAGTGTCAGACATTGTATGGGTACGCATCCGTGCATTTTACGAACTGCACGGTACAGAATGATCTGTCTGTTAAGGAACTTAAACTGAGTGAAGGGTCCAGTTTAAACCTCATTGCAAACCCAAAGGGGCTTATATTCAAAACAGGTACACTGTTTACTAATTTCATTTTAAAAGAATTCATTAATTTTCAGCTAAATATACGATGTATAAGAAAACAGAACAATGACGGAGGTGGGAAAAATATTCCAAACAATTTTCCCGAAAGGTTTTGTTATTCAATTTATATTATACTACAACCTCAACAAATAAATTATGACTTTACAAAGGTCAGAGTTGATTATCTTAGAAATCTCAGGGCAGAGAGAGAACTCAAATAATGAGAAAATCATCCATGGCCTTGTCAATACAAATACAAATGGAATGGTATAGTTTGACGGATGGGATAAGAATGGATGGACAGATGGGTGGGCGGATTGATGTATGGGTGATTGGGTGGATAGATAGATTGATGGGTGTGGATGGATGGATAGACCCCTTGTAGCACTTCAGAATGTAGCTCAATTTGCAGGACAAAACAATCGTTTTCAATTTTGTTTGTCCTCGAGATCGCGCTGCTTTGACGTCACGTGCAAGGGGTCAGGGTTGATGGATGGGACGGGATAAGAATAGATGGATGGGTGGGTGGATTAATAGAATAGAACGTATAGGTGGAGCTGAATGAATGTCTAATTTAGTCATTTTTTCTTTTCCTATAAATAGAAAAAGTAGTATTCTTCGCTCCTTGGAGGAAAATCCGTCGCTGGTCCCAAGTACAAGGAAACAGCGTTCATTTTGAGATCTTCTTCACAGACGAGATGAGGTTTGAATGGATCGAAGTGGAAAGCGACCAGTCAACCTACCTCATGGAAGTCATAGTAGAATTCGTATACATAATGAAAAAAGAATCAGAAGAACCGACGTTCAAGTTACCAAAATGGCTAAACAACAAGTCAGAGAAACGTTTAACTTGGAAGCTGATTAAAAACGAGCTTTTCTCAACGAAGAAGGAAGAAGATGAGGAGGAAGAGGAAGAACCACAAGAGGAGGAAGAGTTCATTCATCGCTTTGACAACCTCCACGATGAAGCAAGTTCGGATGAGGATTCAGATGACCAACTGGTGGCAGCTGCATCGGTTTCATCAAGGAATAGAGCGGGCTACAAACCAACTTGATGCTCAACTACTTCTCTTTAAGTTGTCAGACTCGTACCCAGTCGCTTCTCTCGTTCGAAGAGTAACGACTGGGTACGAGTCTGTGAGGTTGTAAATTTCTTGAATTACTTGAAACAGAATTCTGTGAGAGAGGGATTGATCGGCTCCTTTAGTTCAAAGAAAATATGAAAACTCAAGGGATGCCACAGAGCAAGGTATTGGGACCTCCAGCACTTCGATCCCTTTTGGAATCTAGCTCTTTTACACGATGTTTTATCTTTTACTAGTAAGAATGCGTGCCGGGGAAAAGTTTACAAATCCTGGTAAAAATGTTGAAAATTATTTCAAATGTCACAGCAAAACTTCATGTGATAGTTTTTTTATTGAATGAACTAGGATAATTTAACAGCATTAAATCTCCTCAAGGAAAAAGTATACGCTTTAACAACGACATAAGAAAAAGATTCTAAAAAAACTGTACAAATAATATTATAGAATGCATTAATAATAATTATTGTTTGCTAACAATTTTCAATACTTCACAAATTATCAAACTGAGCCATTCAAGTATACAATCAGAGCTAAAGACTTAACAATTAATTTAGTGAATGCACATAATTGTAATGATAATTCTCTAAAGGTATCAACCTATTGCTACCCACACACATTCTCCCAACATACTCCCTTGGTCAATCCCTAATGTGACCCAAATTGATATTAAAGGACAAAGCAATACAAGAACTGTCTTCAAGCTGTTAGAGGGTAGCTCTATGACTAATGCCACCAAATTGAACTACGTAGCATACAAGGGGTCTGTGGGAGGGTGTGACATGACAAACGGCTTAAAGAGATGAAGCCATCTATCAATGATATTCCTTTAAAAATATACTTATTTTACATGACAAATAAAGCTGCAATAGATTTGGGTTTGCCTTAAGGCAGAATTATCTTGGATTTCACTTCTTGAGATATGAATTTTCTAAAGAACACTTGAGTAGGACATCAGCACGAAATTGTCCCCTACCGTCTTCTACCAGGTATGGCCTTTTTAGCAGGGGTTTTAGAGGATGGTTTCTTTTTGAAACCAGATAAGTTCTTTGCAAACCAGTCAGATATGTCAGGCAAGTCCTTGGACTGGTTGAACATGTTCATGGAAGACTGCATTTCCTGATACATAGAAAAGAAATATTCTTAGGTGCAAAATGATGTAATTCAAAACCACTAGTAATATTGTTACACTTTGTCAATTATGCTACCACTGGTTACATTATTCACCATTGTTTTCATTGATTTCAAGCAATCAGGAGGAGGTTATGAGGTTAAACAAAGGTTATTATTCTCATGGGAATAAACATGGTGCTGTGTGATTAAGGTTCATGTGCTGTTAATAGCCCACTTGTGAGGTATGCTTCACTTGTCACTCACAAAGGTCTCATTATGAGGTTCCGTGTGAAATTAAATATATTCTTTTCTTGTGTCATGGATTAATGAGCATTATGCATGGCACCTCACATTGAAACCTTTGTGCATGACAAGGAAAGGATATCTCACAAGTGCCAGACTATTGCAACATTTTACTGCGATTTTCATAATTACACGGACAACGAAGATACGAGTTGCCCGTTGGAATTTGCTTTTTCACTGGCGCCAGTCAAAAATATAAAAGGTACCGAATGATTATCAATGATTGACGGCAGCCATTTTGCAGTCCGTTGACATTTGAACTTCAATGTCCATGTAATTATGAAAATCTCAGTAATTGACAATATTGTGGGAGTAGTCTAGGTAATATAAATGTGAAATACACTTTAAGATATACCAGTACTGTAGAATGAAGTGTACTTACTTTCTGTGTTTCTGGGTCAGCGGTAGAAATGAGCTTGGGCAAAATAAGCAGTAATACTAGTGGAAGCACCATCATAATGATCTAGGAGTAAAATTAAGATGATATTCACATTATTTTACAAATATGGTCCCTGTGTACTCCAGAAATAACATCTACCCAATGCTAAGATTGACAGAACAACACAAATTAGACAAGGAGATGGGTAGGGTCAACATAAGGGTGTTGTAAGGGCACTGTACATCTAAAATCTAAAATTTACTTACCATAGGGTTAAATAACATATCTTTAATATTCCATTTTTCTCGTTTCTCAAAGAAAGGTGCTGGAGCTTTGGCCTTGAACTTCAAAGGATAAGCCACCTGTACTACTGCCGAATTCTGTAAAAAGTTTACTTTACGAGCTCTGCTTTTACCCTTGGCTCGCCCACTAATATCCACTCTCACTGGCTCAAACATAAAATTAGGCGACATAGCTTCCACTACATATGAACCAGCTGGCACATCTCTTATAGTAAAACCACCATCCGGTCGTAAGAAACCAATATAAAGACCACCGTCTACTAGAACTTTTGTTTCTGATACCCAGTCTAGGAGTACAACAACAGCAACAGCAAAAAATAAGGTCCAAGATGGAATGGAAGTGTAAGTTTGGATAATGTGAACTTTGCCCATGACATTAGGCAGCAAATGAGGAAATCAAATGATTCCCAATGTAGAAGGGGGAAACAGCAACACTAACAGCAACAGCAAATTCAAGGTTGAAGTTGATGACTTAAAAAGAGGGAATTGTCAACAAGTGTCAAACAATGACGATAATGAGAGATGTAAGGGTACATCGAAAGCTAGAGAAAATGAGGACTCAATAGAATTCAGCTGATTGGCTAAGTATCTCTGTATTAAGTGTGAAACCACACCAGCAGGAACACTCGAACTTAACAAATTTTGAGGCAAAAGTTTACTTTCAAAAACTGTTGAGCTAAAAAAGCAACCTCGAAGTTGCATGTAATTTGTGGTAAGCTTTAATATTCTTTTATTATATGTGCAAAACAGTATCATGCAACAACTGATGCTTCTATGTTATCTTCACTTAATATACAAACAATAATAACGATTTCTATGTGAAATAGTTAGAATATCTTGTAAAAACTTACCCGAGTTTTTATGTCCTTGAATGGTAACTTTGCCTTCAATTTTATATCGCTCAACTTGTTCTTCCGCCGAAATAAAGCTGATTTGAATGATTAACACCAATAAAACCAACACAATATTATCAATTAATCCTTCCATGGTATGTAATTTTCTGTTTTAGCCGGTGCTTGCTTCGTAAAAGGGTTTTAAATATAATTTTTTTACAGTAGATTCGAATTTTTACAGCTTGAATGTGAAACAAAATGGCGTCTTTAAAAATGAGGAGGACTGGGTTCAACTTTAGTGCGCATGTTCTATATTGGTATTCCGCTGAGTAATGGAACTGTTGGCTCATTCTTTATCTTTTATGTTCAGAAGCTTATGCATTTTTCTCTTCCCACATACAAAGGAAACTCTATCCGACTTCAATCTGATTAACTAATGTTTAGGATTTGCTCCAAGGTTAATGCAGTTGGATTATCAAGAATCACCTTGAGCCACAGGTAACCCAACTGATTACAAAATGATAAGCATTAGAATAATTATTCAGAACAATATCTAGGCATACTGAGTTTATCCATGTATTTGCTCTTGCCCCCTAGGGATTGAGGACTTCTTGGAAGGGGGCTTATTTAAGCTGGGTGCTGAATGAAATTTTCCAACTTAAAAATTTCAGAAAACTTTTTATGGAGGGGAAAAAATGATTTGCCCTTTTAAGATATCCCACATGGATCATCTTGTGCTAACAGTCCAAAGCATTCCAGAAACATTGCAATTCTACACCAAGCTGCTTGGAATGGAAGAAATATCTTTTGGGTCAGGTAGAAAAGCACTCACCTTTGGAAACCAGAAATTCAACTTACATCAGAAAGGCTCAGAATTTGAGCCGAAAGCAAGAGAACCAACACCTGGTGCTATTGATCTTTGTCTCATTACATCAACACCGATCGCTGAAGTACAGAAACATGTTGAAAGCTGTGGGGTGGTTGTTGAAGAAGGACCCGTCAAAAGAACAGGAGCAATGGGACCAATATTGTCCATCTATTTTAGGGATCCAGATGGAAATTTGATTGAAATTTCAAATTACCAAAATGTCACTTAAACTTTTGAATATGTTTAGAAATATATAAGTTTTTTGTGAATGACTTTGAAAAAAAAATTATATTAGGAATCCCAAAGTATTTTCTTAACAAATAATGAATAAGCATTTTTTAGGTTATAAATGATCCTTTATTCCTATTATCTTCATCTTTAGGGGGCTGGCTACCCATTCAATCCCCCCTGGAACCACCCTTGTTTTCCCAATAGAGCTGGAGTCAGCTGAAGTCACATGTAAAGTCAAAGCTTTATTTTTGCCTGCCACATATATGCAGGTACAGAATATTAACATCCTGGTATAAAATAAAAACGAATAAGTACATGTTTCTATATATGTATGTATAACATTCCAATATGGTAGAAGGATGAGTGGGAGTGAAGGTTCCTCTTCTCTGTAATCTTCTAAGGAGAGTAACGCTTATATGCAGACGTTTC
>OCZR010033626.1:0-11012 GCA_900234385.1 Anemonia viridis
GATACCTTTCAAGATGATGCATGAATGGTCCTGCATGAACTGTGATAAGTGGACTATTTTATATCTGGAAACAAAAAACCCAGATTCCTGAAATAAAAGAAGAGGTTATAATGTCTTAGTGACACTATTATGAAAATGGGTATCTTTATTTGGCATATATCTTAACTGGCTACACTCGTCTGAGTTATATATGCTCATGCAGGCAAACTCTTGTTTATACTTCTGCAACAATGTGTAAATGTTTTTCCATTTCAGACAAAATATCACTCCCTTGAGTATTATTTCTTTGTTTGAAGACTGTTTATTATTTAAAATGTTATCGTCTCTCATATTAAATAATATTTTGTACAACCCTGTAAACACTGATGATCCCTTAATGCTGGCATATATAGTCATAGTGCACTTGTATTGCCTCTGACCTCTGGGATCTTACAGGGATTTCAATACTAGGTGGCTTTTAGCAGTCAATTGCTGGGTGATTAACTTCATGCCACTGGCTATTTTATGAACCAGTCTCCTTTATAAATAGTCAGAGCACATTTCGTATGAGTGTGAAACGTACTGTGCTGTGCCATGTCAGGGGTGAGTGTCATTGCCGTGATTTCTATAAAACATTCAAAATTTCTGCCGTGACCGTGCCGCACCGTTTTCACAGTCATATGCAAACTACTCTATGAAGTACAAATAGTTGACACAGATGCCTACGTTTGAATTCAATCTGTAACTTGCTTGAAATATTATTGAACTTGGATTCAATAGTCCCCTTCACAGTTCCCAACACCATCTTGAATGGTAGTTGTGCCTTTGCATTGAAGCGAGACGAACTTACACTTGCAATGATAGATTCCTTTTTTAACACGTTGGATAATAATTAATGTTTGCATTTTTCTATCAATTTGCAAGCTCAACACTTGTTTCGCTTCAATTTAGTGCAAAGGCATGGATGGCTACCTTTCAAGATGGCACAGGGAACTGTCAATGGGACTATTCTGACCTGGACAATAGACCTTATTCGTTTGGGCGTATTTGTTTTCCCAATACAGGTCACATTTCATTCCTTTGGGACTTTTTCTTTGTTTAAGGGCAATGCTCGAGAAGATACATTAATATGGATAAACTTCAAACAAAGAATCATATTCCCAAAAGGTCTGTATTGGGAAAACATTACGCCCAAGTGAATAAGGTCTATTGGCGTCATGTGTAGAGATTGTTAGGTCTTTCCCATGATTTAATAATTATATTATTTTTTCTCTTTCTTTTTTGAAGTTTTTTTTTGAAATTCTAATTTGACCTGCGAACTAGTCTCTGTATTATTAAAGTTTTTAATATAATAATGACTGTCATTGCATGGTGAGATTTGATACATAAATTTACAAAGAACTTGGAGAAAGAATAACTCATTTAATAACTGGTGATTTACAAGAGATTTATTGTTCTGAAATGGGGAAACATGCTGTTAATTAAACGTAAATATATATAAATCGGGTATTATATTATAGCTTCATTGTTTTTATTTGATGCAAAATTAATTAGGTTCATTGCTGGCCTCGGCCTAACATTATCATTAATTCACAGGGCATATATAAATAATACACCGTCCCTTCAAACATTAAAGAAATTAATAATTATATAAACAATGAAATGGTGAAAGTTTTGAATGAGTTTCTTTCTGTTTCATCATATCATATTGTCAATTTTCAAAAAAAAAATTTTGTTAATATAGAATTTTCTTTCTATAAAATAAAATTAATTTTCAAGCTCCATAATGGAGATATTGTAGTTTTATATTGCTTGTTGTTAATATATATTAAGTCTCTAATGAAATCAAGGTTATAGAGTGTTATAGAGGCTTTGCACTATCATGTGATGGCAGCCATGATAGGAGGCACAACAATAGAGTCTTTTTCTCATGGGAAACTGAATTCTTTCAAATGTAAATCAGATTCAATTGTTACTGCCTCCTGTCATGGCTGCCATCACGTGATGGTGAAAAGCCTCTATATGCACAAACATTAGACCACATTAGATTTTTATGTCTTCAAAACTGACAAATTTTAATTTTTAAAACGCTGGCAGGTTTGAACTTAAAACCTCCTATGGCAGCAAAAAGCCAATGCAGAAGTATGTGAATTTGTTAAATGTGGTCTTACTTTTGCTACGCACTCTGTAAAGCATTACTTTCTATTGCCTTCTGTGTCTGCCTGCTTTGCTGTGAAAAACCAGTCATATAGGAGAATTCTTCTGTACAAAATCATCTTCATTTTTATTCAACTTTAACATGGATTTTGTCAGTCATACAAACTTACTCCAAACTCAAAAATTTTTCTAGTAGTAAACCATGAAATAACATTTGATATTTATAGACATATAAATATTAGACAACTGAATGAATGCGTATAATATCATTCTGTAAAATTAATGGCTTTCTCTCTTGCACATAATTATTATTCATTTTAAATTCAATTACTCTTTTCTTGTGGATAACTTTGAGAAGCTTTAAAAACAATTTTCAAACGTACTTACCATTCAATTGAAAATAATAAAAACATTTTAAAGAGATAAACTCAAGTCAATAAGTGATAAATTTATAAAGCCTTTTCTCTGAAAAAAGTGTCTCTGGAATAAAGTTCCTGCAAGGGTGACCTTTCTCAATAACTTAAATTCACTTATGAATTCCAATAGTTATAACAGTGCAATTTGAATATATTTATTATCTTACAGTTTTCCTATTAATGAATCTCAAAACCCTATTAAATTCAATATTTCATTAACTTATAACAACGATCAGTGGTGGGAGTAAATGCCGAAAGTAAATACCCACCCAATTATTTACTTTCAAATTGAACTAATTCTTTAACACTAAAACATAATAGAAAGTGCATTGATAACATTTTTTAACTATAGTTTAAAAAACGTTTAAACTCAAACACTTAATCCTACAATTATCATTATTTTACAGCATTAGTTTTAAAACTGCTTGTAAACAAATCTTAACAATAGAGAATCAAAAGCATGACTTGTTTAAGCGTCGTTTTTCAGCGTTGTTTCTCATTGTTTTGATTCAGTGGATGCACACTCCATTGCAAGAAAAATCTATATCAAAGTGACACCTATTAATATTAATTTACCACATCTATAAAATCTTCAATTTATTGCTAATCCTTGGGATTTTTTTAATGCTTTATATATACACTCCCTTATTTCCTTCCCTAACATCCCCTGTAAAGTGAGCAGTGTGCATAAACGATATATATGCATGCCATTTCAGTGAGAGTACTGCACACACCCAGTCCTTTTGTACCTCCCACTCAGACAGGTAGCATTTATGCTTATTAGATTTTTGAAGTATAGCCATTCAATATCAGCATAATCGAATTCTCAAGCTTTCAGTGAAAAGTTGTAAAACAAAACTGTTTTTGAGTTGATTGATGTACAAAAAAGGGTCAATTGAGGGCTTATTTTTCAATTATTTTTACATCTATTTTTTTTAAATTTTGACCCTAAAACACACTGCCAGCATGCTGTCTTAGCACAATAATTTTATTACAAAAACCAACATTGACTATGAAATCACCTAACTGTCATTTCTAATTAATATATATCAATCTTTGTGGTTTATTGTGGTGATTACGCTATACTGTTTTCAACATTTTCTATAAAAAGTCATCCATAATTATTTTATAATTCTACTGCATATTATCACAAGTAAATCACATGCATAAGCTGACTTGATGTATACTCTAGTCACTCTTCTCAAGGTTTCTAGTAAAGATCCAAGCAAATTCTTGAAGCAAATACTGGTAAATTGAACTTGAGAAAATACTTTTTATAAAGTCTTTTTTGGAGTTGATTATGATTATATAGTTGCTCGAGATACAGCTGTATAGAGAGTAAAGGAATTTGAGCATTATCAGTTTTTTTTTTTTTTTAATTCATATTGTCTATCCGGGATACCACCCTTCCGGTCTGAATACATAATTGCTTGTCCAGTTGGAAAATGCTCTTTCAAGCCAACCTCAAAAACCTTTAGTCTTGTATTGAATAAATACACAGTTGTGAAACATTTCATGTGCTTCCAACTTTAGTGTTACTGCTGTATATACACCCACCTTTCCTGTTTATATATCATCATATATACCACAATAATCATGCAAGCACTGTAGGAGATAAGGGACATTGTATGCCAAGCATTAAAATCAATTAGAAAAGGACGCGAAGCCTCTTGGCCACTAGGGAAACATTAATGATGGATGAAATGATGCATCAATGCCATGCTTTACTAGCTCACTCATGTGTACTGAGATGTAACCAAATCGTATATCTCTAACCACATGCATCACACAGAACTTTCTTGAAGACTCATCATCTCTCAAGAATTTCAAATCATAACAGTTAGATAACTTATTAGCTTTTTACTCCAGATTTAAAATCTTGTCTACAAACCTTTAAAATTTGATTTATAATCAACTAGCATTTCAGGTTGACTGATTAGATCATTCAAAAAGAATTAGTTAATCATGCAATCAATTCATGCCACTGGCTTTTAGTAACTTAATATTCTAGAATCAAACTACATTTTCAAACTCTGCTTTCACACTTTCTTACCAACTTGTAATTCATCTTTTAATAAAATTTGGCACATTTAGGTGTTTTAAATTTCTGGTGAAGTTCTTAATAATTCAGTATTTGGATTTATTAATTCTTTAAAAGTATTCCCAAAGGTTACCACAAACAATTCTCAAAACCCCAAAAACTTTCCTAGAGTTTTAAAATTTCCAAACTGATCTATTCAAAAAAGCTGTTAGCTAGTGATCCTACACTTCAAATATATGTTAATAATTCATAGTATCCTTGTTCGGCTAAGTTGATTTTAATCATTTAGGGCTGATATCATGTTTGGTAGATATTGCATTATTCAAAGAAAATGACTGACTGTCAAGTGAATCGTAAAGCTCAAGTTATGGTCACTGCTGCTCTAAATCACTAGAAATCAAAAAATAATGGCTAAATATCTAAGTTATCATATCATAGGCTTATTTGAGGCAGACTCTCAAAGTCTTAATCTTTGAATTCAAAATGTGATGCAATGATCGAGTTTAGTCACACCTCAGTTGTAATCTTAGGTGTGTAATAAAGAACACTTTGAATTCCCCAAGCATTGTATAAAGCCAAACTTTCAATTTTGAGTCAAAATTTTCAACAAAAACTAGCTCTTACATTTTCCCATGGTGTTGACAGAGTTATAATAACCCCAAATGGCTTTTGCAGGGCTTGTAGTCTATGTTCAAAAATAGTAAACAAGTTTGAGTGACAGCAGGACATAAACAACAGCTGAAGCCATTACTTTTAAGGTGATATTTCAGACACAGAGGGACAGAAGCAACAGGTAGTCTATAGCTATCAGAAGCATGAACATGCCTTTACACATCCTCACATCTCGAAATATAAAATAAAAGAAACAAAAAAATAGGAACCTCAATCAGTCAATCAACTATTTTTTGAATCTCAAAAAACTTTCAACACCTAATACAATCAAGTCAGTTGTTTCATGCTCTAGAGCTTTCTGGCATGGCATAGCAATCTCCAAGCTTGAATCTCCGATGATGTTTTAACATCACAATTTTTAGCCAACACTCCCGACAACCCTTCAAATTATAATTTGACATTAAGATTTCAGTTTTGGTCAAGACTTTGTTAAAGTTATCAATGGTTTAAATGCCATAGGAATTAGTAAAATTTCGAGTAGCAAAGAATTGCTCAGGCATAACATTTGACTCAAACAAATGACGCATTTCTTTTTAAATTCGATTTTTTTAATATCTTTATCGACAATTTCATACAAAAACCGTTTACTCCAAAATCTTTAAGGTACTTTTGTTAATGCTAAGTTAATCTACCATCGCCTAAGTTTCAAAAAGTTTAAAGCCTCAGTTTGGTATTTACAAATGTTTGGCGTCTTCATGCTGGAAAAATCACCCACCGTAAGACAGTTACCTTTAAAAATATATCTATATTTACACTATAACAAAATATATTTCTAAATCTTTTCTAAAATGTTAAAGTAGTTATAAATATTTACAAAAATGCTGTGAGGAATGGCGAACTTTTCCGGCTTCTCCTACTTGGGAAAATCCATGTCTGTTTCATGTGAGTGAATGTACACCTCATTAGCATAAATATAACTATATTTTAAAATAAAATTCACGCTGTTTTAACCCAAAAGTTCTAGAAATCTACCTTAGCTTAATAGATCAAATGCCTAAAAAGTTTGGTTTTAGGGTAGTTTTTAGGATAAATATGGCCAAAGTACACGAAATTTAATTTGGCGGGCTTTTAAAGTGCCAACGTATGAAACGTATTTGAGGTCGGAAATCAACATCTCGAATTACGCTATCAAAGCTAAAATTTAAAGAGAAGTAGTATTCATAGATATAAAGTCTTTTTAAGCTTTATCTGCTAGTTCTACAAGAGCCATAGCTCCATACCATCGATCACGGGCATCAGACATTCTTCTTTTAGCATCGACCCGCGCCTTCTTTCGTTCCACTCCTTGAGCTTTCGACGCTTCTCTTTCATAACGTCGTTTGAGATCTTTTTCTTCGTTCCTCGTTGGCGCTCTTTCGTCTCGTTCTCGTTCGTATTTATCAAGCCATGATAGGACAGCAGCTCTGTATTCATTAGGCTCGGAGTTTTCGTTGTTTAGGATTTCTTTTAGGGGTAGATCTGTGTGGACTCTCTTGAGGCTTGCGTAAGGATGAAGAGGGCAATGCCGGTTAGCATGAGTGAATCTTGTAGTACAGCCCTCTGCAGAGCAAAGAAATGGCTTTTCTCCTGTGTGTAACCTCTGATGAGTCTTTAGTTGGCCGCTCTGGACGAAGGACTTGCCACAATTTGGGAAATCACAGACATAAGGACGTTCTCCGCTGTGTGTACGCTTGTGAGCTTGAAGTGATTTCTCGCGCGGGAAAACCCGTCCACAAACATCACACCGAATCGATGAACAAGACTTGTGACCTTCAGCGATCAGTTTATTCACAAGATCAGCCTTGGGACGTCCTCGAAGAGTCGAATTAGACGGAGAAGTAGGACTACTAGGCTCTTCTGTAGTCGTCTGCTGTCTAGGAGTCGAGATAAGAGGAGGAGGACTGTTTGGAGGAGTGATTTTACCCGGTGGACTTGAAGCCGTGCTGGAAGACGACGACGAGGGCGACCAAACTATCACCGAACTTCTCGCCGGTAAATTCGGTTTGGAGTTCTCATAAGCATTAGATGTAGTGGGAAGAGGACAGAACACCTTTTCACCAAAGTTGAAGCAGTTTTGACGCGGCTGGGGGAAGTAAATGCCACTCTTTTGGAGAGAGATTGTCAAGACATCCGCCATTTTTAAAGTCAATCGTGTCAATGAATCGCTCGAGTGAAGCACAAGCTCTTTATGAATTTCCCGCCTGTGATAATGTAGTAGTGACGTCACTCATAATTGAAATTCCCGCCAAAAAACCATTGACCATAAACAAACTCCACACCATTCAAAAAAAGCCTCTAAAAATCACCCAAAACATTTCTTTCCTACCTCCAATCTTCCAAAACTCAACCCTTGATAAATAATTGTTAAGCAAATACAGTTTGCTTCCGAGGAAATGATCCTTTGAGATGGGTTTTTGCGAGATTGGTTTTGCTTTTACATATTCAGTCCGCCAATGACCGTTCGCCATAAACAACCGATTTGCATCAAGAACACTCCTAAAATCCCTCCAAAAATCCTTCTAACCTACCTCCAGCCTTCGAAACTCAATCTTAATAAACTTAGTAAATAAGTTAAAAGTAAATAAATTTTTCCTTCCAGGAAATATTTCTAAAGATTTGCTTTGGCGGGTAGTTATTCTATGCTTTTGCATATTCATGTTGTTATGAATTTGCATAGTAAAAGAAGAGCACGTGGATTGTTGTTTACTAAAAGTGACTGTAAGACTTTTGTTGTGTGTTCTGCTAGCTTTTAATGGCAATATCAAGTTGACATTTTAACAATTCATTGGAATTTTAGACTCTTATAGAAGCTAGTGTCTCATTGATGGGTGATATTTCATTGGGAATCGTCGAAGGCCATGTGCTGAACGTCATTTAACTGTGAAATCATGCAGGAAGGTTATTTAAATTTTTGGCGCCAAAATTTTATTGTTGTTTGGCGCCTGCTGGGGATTTGGGAAGGATGTTGTTTTTATACCAAAACTTTCATTTTCGACGTTCAATATCTATTTTAGAAGGGAAAAATACTTTAAATCTTCGAACTGTTTACAAATGTGGTTAAATTTCTTTATCAGTTGTATCTCATAGTTAAAAGTTGCCTTGATGAATTTTAATTTTACGGTATCAAATTCATTTTAAAGGTTAAATTTTGCGACTCAAAGGTTAAACTATTAAAACTTCAAAGAAACTGAATGCGTTGAATATTCTAGGAAAATGCAGGAAAAAGTTGAGAAAAATTTTGACGAAATTCAAAACTTATAACTGTCAGCAAATATACTTGAAGCTAAGAGTGGAACTGATGGGTCGATTTGAAACTCCGAGAGCTTTTTAGCTTCGCATTACATTTTGTTGCTCTAAACTCGAAGGAAAACATTCCTTTTTTGATACTCCGTTTTTGCTCCTCGTCAAAAGGTTTAGCTCTTGTCACGACATGTCATTTCGTTTTCTACTGCTTTCCAATATCTCCCCGCTATTTGAGCTCATCACTATCATAAAATTTCGATAAACCATTTTTGGAGTTGTCATATCCTTTAATAGGTAGCCACATGGTTTAAAATAATTTTTACCAACGAAAACTGAAACTCATTCATGTCAGTGAAGACATGTTATCCGGACTGTCATTAACTAGGAGTGTGCCTTTCTATGCAAGCACATGGAACTAGATAATTTGTCATCTATATAATCCATTCTCTGAGTCTATAAGTTCCATTTGACTCTTGAACACAGGTACTCAAATCTATCTTCAGGTCTTCGTTAAATTAAGTTTTCATTGGCTTGGGGTTTTGACCTTAAAAATGGCCACCTGTCAAAGCATTGTCCTGCTTTGCATAGCGATACATGGCAACTATACCCGAACAACAGCTACGAAGCTCGTTAAGCACAACAAAGATTAATGGCATCTTTCCAACTCTACTTATTTCTAATTTTTAAGACCACCAGTTTTAGGTGGATTTGTAATTGTAAAGTCTGATTACCAATAGCAAAAGAGAGTGAAACAGCCATGCCTTTAAGCATGCAACATCACCGAGTAACTCGAAAATTCAGCGGGGGGAACTCATGCACAAGTATAATTAAGGAAGCTTTCTCTTTGACATCAAAAACTTGGCTATTTTCTTAGCCATTATATGGGGTTTAAAATTTCATTTAAAGTTTGTGTATGTCCTTGTTAGCGTGGGATAAAAGAGCATCGTGTTGCATCGCTCCACTCCACTGCTTTGGCGCCAATTTTTACACGTGGAAATGTAAATGTAAGCATATTATGTTATCACTGAATCATTTAGCAGCACGCCACAAATCATTTCTGTCTGTCGGTAAAATTAAAAAAAACCCTTGACCTTGAATGTCTGAAGTTACTCATATATGAATGAGTTTAAGCCAAATACTTTGTAACAGGATATATTGATGTAATTTGGAGAAGAAGCGGTTGCCTCAGCTTCGTGATGTTTTTTCGAGGACTCTTTCAGCATAGTTGCTCCATATTTACAAACCATCACTTTGAGACTACCAAATCTTTTATTTTTTTGTGTGAGGTATTCCAGTAAAGGTGTTTTTGAAGTATAACAAGACATACCAAACAAAAACATTGTTGATAAATTGCAAAAATAAGGGTGGTTGCTGGTGGTGATCTATACAAGAGAATGGTTTGTTCGTCAAAGGGTCGCTTGTTTCGTCAACACAGAATCAAATATCTTTACCGTTTTAGCACCCTTAGGCTAGCTTGTTCGGCTCTCATTATCCATAATGGCGATTACAGGTCTCAATGATAGCTTATTCATTAGGCAGGTAGTTTACAGAAGCAAACAATATTCGAGTTTTTTCCGAGAAAACTTAATTGAAAAATTACTTACATTTTCTATGTTCAGAATACATTACGCTAATTGCAACTGAACGCTCTCTTGCAATTTTAAGATAGTGACGTCTTAGCATGCTCATACAATCTTGAATAATTCTTTATTTGAAGGAATATCGAAACCTTATCTGAATGTATGATTATTCGATTCAGAGGTAATTTGTTGTGTGTCGGAAATTTCGTCTCGCTGTCACTGATAAAAGAGGTTTTACGGATTAGTTTCAGATTCGGAAGACATTCACGTGGTGCTTTTCTACTCCATCGTCATATGATCGCTCACTTACCATACGATGTATTTTCACTTTCAAAACTATAGTTACAATTAAGGAAGTTAAGCTGAGGTTCCCTTTTTGCTTTCATCTATCAACCTAGCTCGGATCTATGTCAGTGGACTTTGAATTATAATTGATGAAGAGATTAGTTTTTACAAGCAATTTAAAAAGATACTTTCATAATTAACTCTAAGATCTGGTTAGATGAAAATTGGGGTATTCTGAGGAACATGTGGAGATTTTGAGCAAGATCACTCAAGCGATCGATCAAGGTCTTTCAAGGTTGAAAACTTAGCGAGGATGATAAATAACCGGTTGTTCAATAGCACCACAAGCTCAGTGATTCACAGTAAAGCAACGCCAAGCCCAAGGGATTATGCGCGTGATTATGCGCGCTGTTACATCCAAGTCATGCACAGTTAAGTATGAATTGGGATATTGACTTCGGTGCAATTTTTAGAAGATGATGAATACTAAAACGAGAAATGATTGTATAAACGTCTAATAATAAAAATAATAACAACGACAAAATGCATGCCACTTCCACAAAGTTGATTCTATTTCGCCGAATTCCAAGTAAAATTTAAAAGTTGATTTTTGCGGAAGGGTCACGGAAACCGCAGAACCAGCCCGCGCGGAAGATCCAT
>OCZR010033909.1:1142-12673 GCA_900234385.1 Anemonia viridis
CCGGTTTCCACATTTTGGTAGCTTGATATTTGCTACCAAAAAAAAGTCAAATGATATGTTAAATTTCAAGTAAAAAACTGGGGGGGCACGTGCCCCCCGGCCCCTATAGGCGCTACGGCACTGTTCGTACAACATCGACCGCGAGAAAGAACACTAAACTGATTACGCAATTTATAGACACATGAACAATTCCTCTGGGACAACACAATACAAATTCGTCAATACAAAACAATACAAAACGTCAGTTACTCTTGATCTTACTACGGTGAAAATATTATCTACCACGAAACCTTCCTACAATACAAATTCGTTTAGTATCGTGCAGAATACAAATATCATGCTAAACTGCGTACCGCAGATATTTTTCTATTGATGAAAATTAGACCATTATAAATGTTACATAACGCTGAATCTAAACAACAATCATAAAAGAATAGTTTATTCCGCATGTGTGGTTTTCCATATGCACTTTTTTTGCTCCAATGAATTTTGAATATATGTCGTTGTCAGGTCAAAATCTTCATTGTTCTTTTGTTACCGAATTCTTTTCATGTTACATAAGACTATACGCCACACAATTTATCACCTTTTTATCCAATCACACGAGTTGTTTACTGTTTCTACTCACATGATAGGGATTCTATCACCTGGGTAGAATAATATAAAAGGACGTGCCCGGCAGTTACAACTCAGTTGCAGTGACAGAGATTGCTCGACGGAGTTTTGAGTCATGTCCAGGGTAAGTTATGTAATAAGGCTATATGATTAATCTAGATGTTTTATTGGTACCGTAATGTCTTGTACGTCTAAAGGGTAAATCCTTTCTTCTCAGTTCTCTTCGAGTAAAATAATTAGAATGTTAGATAGAAGCTGACGTCCTCATAATGAAGCTTGCATAAGGTATGAGCATACCGACAACTAAAATACGAAGAACTGAGGACTACACACGCACAACACGGAATGTCGCTAAACTAACCTCTGTTCAGCACCCAGTTTGTACATAGATGTAGTAACATTCTCACAGCTAGGCATGGCCGAAGACGCGCACATTTTCACTCGTACCGTTCGACAAACCACGTACACGCATTTCGTTTTTCTTCCTCGTCAGTTTCATTTGTCTACCACTACAAGTATAGTAGCTCATTGCATTCAAAATTCAAAGTTGCTTTCTCGATAACGGTAGCCTCATTTACCTACTGACCACGTCTATCTCGACTAGATTCAGGCATTCTTATGTAATAAAAATTATTCACGTGTAAACTGGAGTTTTAATACGTTGTACACCTTTTATATTCGTTTTCCTTACTAGTTTTAATAACTGCCAATGTTATTCGTTTAGTCAAAGGGTAATCTGCTAGCTTCTTCACGAGATTAGAATGAGTTTAAGTCCGTTTTAGAAGCGCCATTGCCGGAGAACGGAGTTATTATGTAATCAAACCAATGACGCCGAAACGTTTGATGCTGTAGGGGCGTACGCACTTTAAGTACGGTAATGTTTTACAAATGTTTACTAACCGTATGGCGTTTAGAAATGATACTGACGTATCAAATGTTAGTCCTTCATCGGAGTAACCAACTGTTTTACTGAAAACATCGACGCAATTTGCACTAATTTTCACTAGTTTTTGGGTGTATAAAAGGTTCAATGGGATCATTCAATGCATCCCTCAGTGATACGTGACCCGAGTGGTACGGTCGTCAAATCCGCCATAACCTTGCTTCTTGCTGAAAACCTCTATCTATAGAAATGTCTATGGTGGCATTCTTTGAGAACGACGCATAATTACAATAGATTTTATTGTTATTTGAATTAAGTGACAGGATATTCTATAATCAAGAGAAGCTCTACCAATAAATAGATCTACGAAGTCATCGTCGGGGACTGAATTTTTACATGTAACTCGAATACTAGGCAAGAGAAGCACGCCGGAAGCCGGGTATGGGGAGGGGCAGAGTAGCGAGCGCCCTTGACACCTAGGTTATCGCCAATGTGGGCCGAAGATTACTAAAGGTCGTGTATATATACCCAGCTTTCGAATCCCGCCGGTCTAATGGTGTCGTATTCGAGTATGCATTTGTTGTTTTTGGTTTTCTTGTGCTTCGAGGATTTTGCTACCATAAGTGCCAGAGGGATTTTTTTCGCGGATTTACCGAGTATGAGACTTTCACTTTTGAACTTTAATTTTCATTCTTTCTTTTGAAATCATTTGTTTTATTTTTTATCAGCAAACTACTATAGCAGATGTGAAGGCGAAATGCCCTGTTTTCAAGAACAACCAGTGCCCATATACTGGACTGAAACCAGAACTGGCCAAGTCCCCATTCTTTGACCATGGCTGCATTGTCAAGCCCGGCCAATGCAAGACTCTTGGAGAGGTCACCGATGTTCTCGCATCTTTGATTCCTCAGAACGAAGCAGGCAAGAAGATTATGGCCCACGCCGTACAACAAGCTGTTACACTCGGCTACTGCGAGGAAAAGAAGTTGGGGAAAACGTGTCCTGCCAAGCAAACTTGGCCGTTCAATACTGGGAAAGATGGCAAGCCAGTTTTTGCACCACAAACGGCTATCGTAAGTGTGCGACCATCTGGAAAACTGCCTATTATTCCCATAAAACATTTTATTAATTCATGCAGAAGAGGGATAACTGGTAGTATGATTTATGCTGGTCATGCATCAGCAAAAACCAGATGCTCAATACTAGTACAATATCATTTAGTGTAATATTCAACTAAGTAAAAATTATTTTTAAGAACCGTTCAAGTGGTACATCGATCGCACGGTGGCGCACGCATAATAATGTTAATGGAAATGTTATGGAAAACATTTTTGCGCAAAGTCGAGAAACAATTAGCCTGCTTTGCAGACGTTTTTAGTCGGTCGGTCCTGGGGAGGGAAAGGAGCGAGCCGACACTAATAACGTCTGGCAAAGCATGCCAAGAAACAATCAAAGCGATCTTTTTGTAAAGCACTTGGCAAATGTTATCTGATTGGTTGTTTCCTTTAGGACTCGGTGTATGTTACCATGGATACCATCAAAGATAAGTGCCCAGTCTTCAACAAAGGCAAGGCCTGCCCTTACAATGTTCCCGAGTTGAAAGGCCTCGCCAAAGGTTGCCCAGAATTCAAAAGTGGATGCCCATTCAAAGGAGTCAAGGATGTGGGAGAGTTTAGACAAAAGCTGGGAGAGATGAGAGACAAATGCAGTGGAAAGGAAAACTACGATAAGGCTTTTGAGGTTTGAACTTGATTTTTATCTCAATCGATTTTTCAAGACACTCTATCCCAAAAATGAATCTTATCACTTTTCCTAATGATGGTTAATGTTTTCTTATACTGTTGGTTCTGTTGTTAGCTTCATGATCTTTTTGCTTTTCCTTTTTCTAGCTTATCACCAAAGCAAATCTTGAACAAGTGGCCAAACTGGGTCATTGTCCATTTCATCAGTATGGATGTCAAGTCAGTGAAGACCTCAAAGGAGAGCCCATCGTAAGTGTCTTTACTCCAATCTATTCCTCTCTTCTCAAGAATTTTTCTATGTCGTTCAATTCACTTTGCACCGTCCTATTTTAGACCACTGATTTTGTCGACATGGACACCATCAAGACCAAGTGCCCAGTTTTCCAGGGTGGTCGTTTCTGCCCCTACAATCTACCTTGTTTGAAAGGGCTGGGAAAAGGCTGCCCAGAGTTCAAGAATGGCTGTCCTTTCAAGAATGTCAAGACCATTGGTGAATTTAAAGCAAAACTTGGCGAGATGAGAGATCAATGTAAAGGCAGGGAAAACTACGACAAAGCCCTAGATGTAAGCATAGTTTACTGTGGACTTCTCATTCAGTTATATAAATGAACATTGAATCAAATCTACACAGCTTTCAAACACATGCACACTTTAATACATTCATATGAGATCGTTCTGTTCTTTTTGCTTTTAGATGATTGCAGGAGCGAATGGGGTCCAAGTGGCTAAGTTTGGACACTGTCCTTTCTTTAATTTTGGATGTATGTTCAAGACTGATCCAAGTGGGAAACCAATTGTAAGTAAACAACGAACTGTTGCCATGGCTAGAATTGGTGTCGTTCGTTCCTTATGGATTTAAGTGAATACTAGAGACTACAAATGCAATCACAGCAGCCCAACTCGAAGGCGGGTCGTTCTGGTGAAATCAAATTTGCTATGATTCTTTTGGTTGACTGTACAGTTTTCTTTTTTTCTTTTTGCCAAACAGGTTCCTGAGTTGTTCACTATGGACTACATCAAAGAGCATTGCCCATCCTTCCAAAAAGGAAAGTTCTGTCCTTACAACGTGCCCGAGCTCAAAGGACTTGCAAAAGCCTGTCCTGCCTTTAAAGATGGATGCCCTTTCAAAGGCGTCAAGAATGTTGGGGAGTTTGAGGGGAAACTGGGAGAGATGAGAGATCTATGCAAGGGCAAGACCAATTATGACAAAGCATTGAAGGTAAGGGAATACGTAATTCCTGGATTTTCAGTTAAGACCGATACTAAAAAGGTATCAGCCGTGAGGAAGGTTTACCTGGAAAATAAGCCAAAGTTGATTGAAAGAATGTCTGAAATTTGATTTTTACTTTCGAATGTAATATAATCCCGGATTATTAGGCCAATCATTTTGACTGATCTCATTAGCGAAAAAATACTCGAAAATGATCGCGATAAAATGCTCTTGGGGCTCTAACCCTCTTTATTTAATGATACGCTTTTTTAGATCATCCAGTCGGTCAACGGTCAACAAACAGCAAAGCTTGGCCACTGTCCATTTTTCAAGTTTGGCTGTCCCCTCAGCAAGGATCGTGAAGGCAAGCCCATTGTAAGTATTGATGAACTACCACACCCTTTACCTACACATACATATATTCACGAAATCTGATTTTAATGTTTGTCCAAAAGGTTCCCGAGTCGTACACTATGGAATACATAGAAGCCAATTGTCCAGTCTTCAACAAGGGCAAGTCCTGCCCTTACAATGTTGCTGGCTTGAAAGGCCTCGGCAAAGGTTGCCCAGAATTCAAAAATGGATGCCCATACAAGAACGTCAAGAATGTTGGAGAGTTTAAAGCCAAAATGGGCGAGATGAGAGATCATTGCAAGGGTAAAGAAAACTACACCAAGGCAATGGATGTAAGTACCAGGAAGAGCTTTTATTTGAAAGAATTATTTGATGCAAATGTCTCGCTTGTGTAACAGATGACAATCAGACTAAGTGCATGGCTCTTATTGACCATGCATGCACATCATAATGTATGTGTTAACCACTTAACCTTTATAAGGCTTGGCCACATACTATATATACCAGTAACTTTCAATCATTTATTGCAATGTTTTCACTTAAAATGAAGATTACTAACCGCTAGAAGCTGTTCTCTCCGTAAAGACACAACCTTAGGCTTCTAACCTGAGCGCAAGCCTTAGGTCATGTGGTATTTTGCAATTTGCGGTTGCGTTTGAACAAGAACGTTATTTTAAAAGTCTGTGATGACAAGATGTTTGTCCGTTTCTTTGATACAGCTTGCTTATGGAGCTAACGGTGATGCTGTTGCCAAGTATGGCCACTGCCCTTTCTTTAAACACGGCTGCTGTTTGAAGGCGGATCTGAATGGCAGATTCATCGTAAGTACCAATGAATCCTATTTAGCCTTTTCCCCCTAAATTGTGATCTTATTAATGGATTGTTTTGTTTTAAGATTCCAGATGCGATTACCATGGATTATGTCAAGGCATTCTGCCCAGCCTTCGACAAGGGTAAAAGTTGCCCCTACAACGTCCCTGAACTGAAGGGACTTGGTAAGGGCTGCCCTTCCTTCAAGGATGGATGTCCATTCAAGAATGTGAAAAATGTCGAAGAGTTCAAAGGTAAACTTGGCGAAATGAGAGATCAGTGCAAGTCCAAGAAGAACTACACCAAGGCTCTTGAAGTAAGTCTCTTTTTACACCTCCCTGCTTTTTATCATTGATCAATCTACATTGATCATGACAAACGTGAGGGATTTAATAAAGAAATGTTTCGTAAATCGGCGAACCAGCGCCAAAGATTACGTTGAGGGAAAAAATAAGATATGAAAATTCTTTTTGGGCTCGTCAAGATCACGGTTAGCCTGAAAAAACACATTCTTTTGCCCCCTTTTGAGCTGGTCTAACTAAATAAATTGGACCGGGATTTTGCACAAATGGGACTAGGATTTTCAGAACTAGTTTTTGGCTTGGAAGTGGGATTATAGCACCCCCCTAATCCAGGACCCTCTTGTAAAACACTCAATTTCAACCCACGAAATACATCTTAGTTTAGACGTTTAGTGGAGACTTATGTCATCGCTTTCTTCTTTTTCATTCTGATCATTAGATTGTATATCAGATTTATATATATTAGATTTTTTCTTTATTTACTGAATTGCTGTCTTTGTGCCTGTTTTTTTTTTAGTGCGTGTACAAAGCCAACATGGAAGAAGCAGCCAAGATTGGTCATTGCGCATTCCTGTCTGACCACTGTGAGCTCAAGACTGACAACCAAGGCAAACCCATCGTGTAGGAATGACCTTGCATTGATGATCGTCTCGTTTGACCAGATTTCGCTGGATCAGCAAGAATTGGAATAGACACCGCACTTTCGTTTCATTTTTTTTCTGTTTGAAGCATCATTTGAAGCACTTAAATAAAATCATTGAAAATATGAATAAGAGAGCTCTCTTGATATGAAGTCAAAGTTTTCTTCTTTGGGTTTGTTGTGGATAAGTAGGCACAGGCAGTCCACCAAGGGTAAACAAGAGCCAAAGGGATAACCACAGGGGGTCCAGTCGCGCACAAGACTTGCGAAAATTAAGTGCGTTTCCTTAGGCCCAGTTCAAATGTCGATCTTTTTACGAGCCGAGCAAAATGACATCGAAGACGACTGCCTTATATTACCTGTTAATTGTTTTCAATGTTCATGAAAATATCGACAATAGTCCTTTTTACAGTTCTGTTCAGTGACCACGAATAATAATTTCAAGTCGAGGTTGGAGTAACCACGTATGATAGATTATAGTTTTGCTATGCGCGGTTACTCCAACCTCGACTTGAAACTATTATTCGTGGTCAATAAACAGAACTGTTAAATGGACTATTCAGCTGGGCCTGCCTAAACTGCAACAACCATACCATTAGAGTGAAGACAAATAAACCCGTGAAATAATAATTACTTTCTAGAGTGTACTGAATAAAGTGCGCGCACTAAAGCCGTAAACATCAATTACTACTATTTCCGATACAGAGCACTCTAGTCCAATAAACACAAAAGAAAACAAAGGAATGAGGGTCTATAACTCTAAACCTTGAGTCTTATTTAAAGGAAATGAAATAAGTAACCGGATTTTTTCAGACGAAAAAACGATGAACCCATATACTTTAAAAAGATTTTAAGAAGTCGAGCTGAGAAAAAAAGTTTCAGAAAAGGAAAACGTGTAAAGAACGAAAAATTCTAGTCCTGAATTGTGTTTCTGGAGTACGTCGGTATGTTTGGTACCTGTCGGCTACCAGTTATATCGAGTTGACCAATCAATGACGATCATGGACCGCACCTGATGAAACATAAACAAGGGCGGATCTTTGCCTTTGTTGTTTTGAAACAGTTACTTGAATAACGCTAGACTTTCCAAAATAAAACAGCCGGCTTCTCTGAAGACATTTATCTTTAAATAATGCTTCTCTGTGATGTTATTTCACGAGTGAAACCATCGCAAGCTGTTCTCAATATTATTTGGATGCTGTTCCATCTGGTTGGACTCTCTGCAAACCTATGGGCCTCTTGGTTACTGAAGAAAAAATGGAATGCGTTTGGAAGCTACAAACTCCTTCTAGGAACAAGTATTTTTTCCAACGTCTTTGCTCTAGTCGTTCATCTTTATCTGCCGATTAACTTTATGCTACGAAGCGTTACTGGACTAAAATGGAGTCTAGGGTCTTCTCTCTGCATCGTTCTTCCACCCATAGCAAACTTTGCTCTTACCGCGTCTATTCTCAGCTTACTTGCAGTAGCTATGGAAAACTATTACAAGAATATGCACAAGGAAGAAGTCAGTCTGAGAGATGCTGAAAATACGACTGTCTTGGTATGGGCAGTCGCTAGTTTTCTTACAGCCCCTCAGTTTTGTCAGTGCGGGATGGTGTCAGAAGCATTCCTCAACGCGGGAAACTGCGTCCAAGGTTGGCAGTACACAGAAACAGGAAGAATCTACGAAGCAAGCAGATTGATCCTCCAATATGTTCTTCCTTTCACTGTCATCGGAAATCTCCTCATCAAGGTCCATATCTACCCTCTTGGATGGAAGAATCGTTCAAAGTTTCGACGCATTTTGAGCATCTTTACTGACCTTCTTACCGGAGTGTCCCTCGGAGCTGCTGTATATTTCTATCCAGTTCAAAGTTTTATGTCATCTTGGGATCGCTCCACAGATGGCTCTTCATTTCCTGATGTTGCAACTGTCAACCAAGTTTTAGAATTCTTCGCGGTGTTCTGCTGTATCGCAGCTCCGTTTGAATTCATTCAAACCTTAAATGATGAAGATATCAAAGCACCTCGTCTCATATCCGCCGCGCTGCGGGGAGAGTACAAATCAGCAGCCCAGGCCACAGGAGACCATAAAGGCAATTTAAGCGAGAAAATTTTCATGGAAAAGCCCTCGGATGAATTAATAAAAAGTCTGATAAATGATGAACAATTACAGTTGAAGAATGAGATTATAGTGTGAGAAAAGAAGTTCCTAACCATTCATGAATACTCGCATTGTTGCGCAGCAATTCACGACAGCTTACCGCGAATTAACTACGCTGTTGTTTTTGTGTGTGGCGATTCTTCTGATTTTCTAGTGATTCTAAAAAGAACTAAACTGAAGTGCCAAGACCTTCAAGGGCTTACTAGGGTTTGCTAGAAGTTTCTGCCTAGTCTTTCCTATAATTACATGAACGTTTCTCGTACAAAATTAACAGACAAAAATCGGCAAACAAATAAAACAAAAAAGCTTGCTGTTTGAAATTTTATTTTATTCTTTCTCTTTGCTAAGTTTTCTACAAAAATCTAATTTACAAAAATTAGAGAAAAATTTGAACGACTGCGAAAACGTCACGCTATGGACGCGCCGGTCATGACCGTGACCGTGACGGACGGCATCCGAGGATTTTCAATGGTCAAGCGCGCTGTGATTTAGTCTTCTTTTTCGCTCTGCGTGACGACACCGGAACGGCTGCAAAGGAGACTAGCTGTGATTCAATGGTACAAAGATGTCGATAACTTTGTACCGTCACTTGTACCATGCGCCGTGACGTTTGTCATCATGCTAATTTTTTGTGTGCCTTTATTCTGTAAGATCTTGTGGTGTACATGTACTGTCCTATTGATCTGCGTCTAGTCTATGAGCAGTTTCAAACATGTTTACTAGTTTGGTGACTTTGAGGTGAAGCATGCTAGCAATGGTAGTTTCGTGCGGGGTGACAGAGGGTTACATGAGGTTCAATTCATTTATCAACCTGCCCCATGAATTTTGACTCATGACAGAAACAGCACGAGATCATGCTACCCAAGCTAAACCAGAATGCATTTTGCTTGCCTAAAGACCTAAGAAAGGCGATTCTTTTCGCTCTACTAAGATATATATTTCACATACAAAATTTACAATCAAAAAATCAAGTTATTTTCTCTCTCTCCCTAAGCTGTGTTACCATTGGAGCTATAAAGAAATGGTAATTTTCTTTTAACTTTTAAGAAAAACTACAAGCAATAAAGGGACAGATCCAGGGGGATCTGCAGTGCGCCTCACACTCCCCAAATACATGATAGTGAAAAACAACAGATCATGATTATTGATGAGAATAATCATTTTGGACACCCCCTTGTCAATTTCTGGATCCACCCTGCAATAAATTAACCTGTCTCAAAGTTGCTTCATGTTGAGTGGTTAGCTCCAAGCTAAGGTTGGACTTGATGTGTTCATATGATTATTTTCTTCATTATATCAAGTCTAACCTTCACTTGATGCTATATCTTTGTGGCAACTTGAGCAGATTCTAAATTACTGGTAGTCCATTTAATTTCAGACCTTTGTAGAAATTTATCTTACTAAATTTAAAGCATTTTCTCACAATTTGATCTTAATCTCATATAATAAAAGTACTTGCTCTCAGCAACAAAACCATATTTTGACCAGGGGTTACTTGTAGGATCTTGTTTTACTGCAATTTTCATAAATATGCGGAGAGTGAAGTTCAAATATCAACGTGCAAAACAGCGTTTTCGCTTCCGTCAATCAATGATAATCAGTTGGTACCTTTTATATTTTTGACTGGCAGCAGTCAAAAAGTAAATTCCAATGGGCAACTTGTATCTTCGGTGTCCGCGTAATTATGAAAATCACAGTAAGACATCATGTAGAAAGTTCATAATTTAGACACCTTTTGATAACTAAAAAGTGTTTTCTAGAAATATTTCTGTCATCAAATGGAAAGAGGGAAGAAATCCCATTCATTCCAATCTGAAATTCTCTTTCCCATTTTCTCCCAATTAAAAAATATTGGATATTCCTTCCATTTTCATTTTGGGATTTTTTGGCCTGAATGGCCGGCTTGGTGACAAAGGGATCTTGGAAGAATAGTAAAAAGTTTTTGTGAACTTCTGCATAAAGGAAAATAAAAGACAAATAGATTAATTCCCCCATCTCTTCCCACTGTTCCATTCCCATTTTCACTTTCTTTCCAATAGCCAAATTCCACTTTTCAATCAAATCATATTGTGATTCTAAACTACCCAGTCTTCCCTTGGTCACCAAGCACCACAGGGTACCCATCATACTCCACTAATCTCATTTACCTTTCTATCAACATTATTTTATAATGTCAAATCAGCAATTACAGGCATATTTAACTCCACCAATATGTCATACAAATCCCCAACAGTAGTATTTCTTTTAGTTTCCCATTGTTTCAGGACTTCGTCTGCTGGGTTTCTAAAGCGATGACTGTCAAAGTACTGTATTTCAGCATTACTCAATCCAAGATGACTAGCTAGCTGCTTCCAGCTGTTGTCATTAGCTTGAAATAAAATAAAAAATATCAATACTTTACACATATTTTTAATATCATGTTATGCAACCACAACATCCCAATAAAATCCAAAACAATACTCAATGTTATTACATCTAACAAAAATTATTGGTAGCTTTCTTTGGAGTACACACTCCCTCAATACTGTAATGGGAAGGGGATCCGGAACTGAAAGACTAAACTTGCTTGCTATAGGAAGTGGGCTTCATGTGTTGTAAGGGTCTTAATGAATGTTTCTCTGTGGTTGTCTTGGATGTGTGATTACGAAAAGGTTTGTACCAGTATTATCGCTGAAAACCACAGATACCTAATGCATAGCCTTGTGAAGTGCAGGAAGAAGCAACAATTGACACTCTCTGCATATACTTGTCATTCCTATTGCTCATGCCCTGACATTTCTTTGAGTTTGCCCAGTAAGAATGGCAGAGCTGTGGGGTCTAGAGGCTGTG
>OCZR010033941.1:299-12140 GCA_900234385.1 Anemonia viridis
GTTAAATAAACACTGTATGAAGTTTTATCACGATATTCAGGTCGTAAGTATTATATTTTTACGGTTCTTTTTTGGAGTCTGTGACGTCATATAATATATATAAAAATTTAAGGTTTTTTTTACAACCAATTTCAGTGTTATGTGCATAGGTGGCTTTTTAGTGCTTTCATTCGACACGTTCATTCGACAGTCTGACCATGTCCACTACATTGGCTTTCAAAGAAGTTTTAGTGAAGTTTTAGTGTATATAATTATTTCTCTTTCAAATGTTTGGAGATTTTCCCTCATAAATGAGGGATTCCCCAGTTCTTCCGAAACGAAGTTGCTGCCTGGTTACGAAGCATGTCGAGATAAACTGTCGAATGAACGTGTCGAATAAAAGCCGCCCATGCACGTAACACTGAAATTGGTTGTAAGCTCTGCAGTGCTTCCCTCGTTCTCTCTGAAAAACAAGGATCCAGTGTAGCTCGTAAAACACGTTGAGATTGACTGCTTGAAATATGTATAACGTTACGAATTTTTCATTTACAAATACCAGTAGCGCCTCGGCTGTCAAGTGTTTTGTACCATGGCCCTTACAATCGTCCTTCAGCGAAGATGCCAAAGTTTCAGCTATTCTTGCCATCACTGTCAACGTCTTTACGATGCCGCTGACTTTATTTCTCAACGCTCTGATTATGATCGTTGTTTGGAAGAATCCATCTCTTCAGATTGAGCGTGTCATAGTCCTGGCTTATTTAGCCTTGAATGACTTTCTTGTTGGACTCATTTGCCAACCTTTGTACATCGCCAGAGAAATACTTCAGTTGGAAAGCAAAAATGTCAGATGTGGTTTAGAAATTGCGCTTTTTCTCACTTTAGGAATTTTAAAAGGAGCAGAGTTGTACCAGCTTGTAGTCATTTCATACGAGAGATACATGGCAATTATCCATCCATACCAATACCCAGCACGAATAACAGTCAAGAATCTCATTTATACAACTATGGGACTTTGGACTTTTAGCACTTTCGTATTTTTGCTTGTCTTTCTTACATTATTTTTGGATTTGTCGTTGGATATTGATATCTCAATTTCGATTCTTAGAATTGCAATTTCTGTTTGTATAGTTTACTGGTATGTTAAGATATTTGTTGCTATAAGAAGACAAAAAACGACAAATAAGTCAACAACACCAAAATCTCAACAGGAATAATCCACAAACCAACCGAAATTACAAAGGAGCCATGACATCCGCTCTTCTTCTTGGCTGCTTCGTCATGTCTTTTATTCCAGTTTTTGTTGTAATTATAGCAAACCAGATACCTGGATTGATTCCCAAGGATAATCTAATATGGATATCTTTGCAGCAGTGGATTGGAACTTCGATATTTTTCATTGCTTCTCTAAATCCCATAATCTACGGTTTACGTACCAAACAATTGAAAATAAAATGGTGGGATGTTTTGGGATTTCATCAAACCAGTGATGAAATTAGTTCTCATAATGCATTTGTGTTGCAAACATTAGATTATGATCGTTCATGAACTCTATTTAATATGGACTAATAGATCATATCATATTTATATTTCCATATATTGACTAATGTAATCTTATTATTCACGCAATTAATGAGATTTTGTATATTTGTAAGATCAAGATTTTTAGGTTGGCAACTCCATTTTATTATTCAATAAACTATACTTATATTAGGACTCAGATACAAATATAAACAGTCAGGATATGCAGGCTGAGATTTAGAGAGTTTTGTTGAACCCATAAACAGTTGAATGGCATTAAAGGATCAGCAGAAGTCCTTCGCTGAGGGACACGAAATAAAATCATGAAAAATGTTACTGAAATGAATCTAAGACCAAAATCGAATATTCTGTGTTAAAATCAAACATTTGAAAAGTCGAATATTCCGGGTTAAATCGAACAGTTAAAAAATCGAATATTCTGGTTTAAAATCGAACAGTTGAAAAATCGAATATTCTGGTTTAAAATCGGACAGTTGAAAAATCGAATATTCTGGTTTAAAATCGAACAGTTAAAAAAATCGAATATTCTGATTTAAAATCGTTCAGTTGAAAAATCGAATATTCTGGTTTAAAATCGAACAGTTAAACTCGAATATTCTGGTTTAAAATCGGACAGTTGAAAAATCGAATATTCTGGTTTAAAATCGAACAGTTAAAAAAAACAAATATTCTGATTTAAAATCGTTCAGTTGAAAAATCGAATATTCTGGTTTAAAATCGGACAGTTGAAAAATCGAATGTTTTACTCGTCTTTCGGAAGTTCTCAATTTTTTTACTCGGGATAACTTTGAAACCAAATAAACTTGGTCCAGCACGATATCACGATTGTTTTTCTACCAGAAATTGTTTTCCCGATCAATTTCCTATAATTCTGATAAGTTTTGATATCTTTTTCCAGATCAGTATTTTGGCCTAAATTTAAACTTGAAGATTTCTAATTAATTAATTAATCCCTTGACGCCGCATATCAAGCTAGGCACAGGACAGAAATAAACACATGTTATTAAATAACGATCGACATAACACTCAACACTCTACACAGAATTGAATTTCAAAATACTCTAATCTACTCATCTATCATGGCTAGTAGGCTCAAGCTTAACAAAATGGATGACAGTTGAATTTATTTCATATTTTATTAAATCCTGGTGATTAAGTTTGAGCAAATCTGACATTTATAGGAAACACTGTGAGACATGGAGTGCCACCGTCACGCCTTTTGACGCAACAAGGGAATTGTGCTTTAGTTTAGTCTTATTAATTAATTTTGGTAAATGAAAAAGGCTTGAAACTCAGTAGGAAACTAGACGCATAACTGCGTGAACTCGGGCTTTCTTAGAGTGCGTTTAAATTAGCAATTTTGTTTGGCGACTTTCAAAAATTTAATAATTTTTGTCGTTTCCTTGTAAATAAGCATCTGCCAAGTCCATCTTGGTTTCCTTAATAAGACTTTCAATTTTTTTACTAATCTGTTTGCTATTATAATGGAAATATTTAAAATCTTTAAAATCGCAGCAGAATTTGTGGTATGCATATGCTTTTCAATGAAATAATACTAGCATGTTAAAAACATCCTGAGAAGGGCACCTACTCGTGACTAATTATTATTTCACATTTTTATCATATCGCTATAGTATTTTTGTTTGAGTTTCTCAAGTATTTCTTGTTTTTTAGCTGCATCCATTGTTTTGTAATATCGTGCTCGTTTCTCAGTTTTACAGCTCTTTTTACTATTTGTTGTATCTCTTGCTTTTTTTTTTATTTTTTATATATTTTTTACTGATAATATTCTCTTCTTCAATGGTTCCATTCCTTCATAATTCTGTCTCTGTCTTTCATTGTTCATTATCTTTTTTCGATCATTTCTGTCAACAGACTTGATTGAACATGATACAAACTGTGTTTGGTAATGCTCTGCTGAACCTACCAAGCAATACGATGTATGTTTTTAGTATAATGAAATAGAGTCATTTGACTTTCGTCAAAGCCCAAGAGGTAGAATAAAAAGATGGTAACCACAACAAAAACCCCGTGCACTGACTATTATCTTTTATAATATTTTGAAGAATGGACTTGCTTTGCACTGACTCAGACAATACTCCTTCACTGATATGACTTTTAAGGTGTAAACTTACTTCAGTTTAACAAACATCAACACTTTTGGGCACATTTTTATCGGATGGTGAATGCATCTTTAAAGATAAATTATCACATAATCTTTTGACATTATCAACAATCGTAGACAAAGTTTTTGTGGTCCAATAACTGCAGGATTTCATTATAGAAAAGCAAAGTGAATAAATGAGTCAGCACAGCATAACTTAAATCCAACTTCTTGGTTTCACTAACACAGTTCTGAACAACTGTTATTTTCAGATTCATTAATTATTACTCTGAAAATAATGCACTAAGTCACTAAGAGACAAAACTGGTAAAATACTTCAAGCAGCACATGTACCTTGGATATGGCTTCGTTAATTACTGAGAACGGAGGCAATAAGCTGTATACATATGTATAGCCTCGGACTTTTTAATAACATCTCACGTAAATAACACATTCTGATTGCGAAATTATTTGCTAAAAGGCCAAGAATAATGGAAGCAGAAAACGAACCAAATGTTGAATTGTATCTTGCTGATAGTCTTACCGATGAAGATCTAGTTCTGAGATAAACTCCTTCAGCTTGCTTTTGATTTTCACTTTTCAGAGTTCGTACTGGTAATCTGCTGGGTACTTGATCACGTTTAACCACACGACGATTCCTACGTAGGCTAACATGGGATAGCCGATCGGTTTGATCTAGCGTGATTTTCGATAGATGGTTCATTTGATATAGCAGTTATAGCATGATTCACGATAAAAGGTTCACTCGTAATGGTTCGCTCGTAAAGTGATCTCTCGTAAACCTTGCGGACCAACTCCTTCTGAAAATGCTCAACATCTGAGGACGATTATGATACTCGTTTGAGGAAGTTAGATGTCACTAGAAAGTAGAAGAGTGTTAGCTGATGTTACATTTTTATTTAAGGCTCTTAATGGTATGACTAGTATTAATAACTTAATTCTTATATAGATTTTTATACTGCTGAACGTAATTCATATTCTCTTAGGTATTTTGATAGTTTATCTTTAAAAAAGAAACCTGCTAGAACAAATGTGCTCAAATATAGTTTTTCAATAGAATAGTTGGTTCTTGGAATAAGTTGCCTAAGGACATTAGGAGTGAAACTATAGTTCAGTCTTTTAAGTCAAGAGTGAAGGATTTTCAAATAAGGGGTTGGAAAGTGAGGATTAGACTAGATCAAAATATAAATTGAATTATTTAATATCTCACTAGGGTAAGACAAATTTTAGATTTTATGTATTTATTATTAATATATTTTTCTAGATTCTAATATATTTTTATGGATCTTATTCTTATTGCCTGGTGATCTGTTTCTAGATGGGGTCTAGGACTCCTTTACGGATTATCCAATGGCTCTTTTCTTTTCTCTTTGTTTTCTTTTATTGCCATTAAATTGTTATAAATAAAAAATAAATAAATCTTTTAGCGTGGATCTACCTCGAGAACTGTATGCGTTTGTATGTGTTTTGTTTAGACTCCATGGCCATCGTTTTCGCAATCAGCAACAAGCCATTGAGACAATCCTCCATTACTCATCGACCATGTGCTTGTACGGCGCATACTACGACGTATGCGCACAACATAGAATATACGCATGCGCTGTGAACGATTTGTGACTGAACGCAAAAAATGAAGCCCGAGTAAAAATGCTAGTCAATATTCAAGGCCCGCGGCCTTTTTCCCATACTAGTCGGCTTTCATATTTTCAAATCTTAGCCCCCTCGACTTTTTCCCAAACTAGTCTCTTACAAGAGACAAGATATTGTCATTGGAAGAGCTTTTTCGAAGTCAAAATTTTGAAGTCTTTTCGCGTGTACTTTCTATCTTTTAATTTATTCCAATAAATAGGGATTGAGAAACCACTTTCTAAAGCTTTCTAAAACAAATTTGTACTTTACTCCAATACCTATAGGTTGGTGACAAAATATAGCCGCTGCTGATAATGAAGATGACGGAACTGCCATGAAGTAGATGATGACGGTGATGATGATGCTGATGATGTTGACGGTGATGATAGCAATGATTGTTGTGATGAAGGTGGTGGTGGTGATGATGATGATGGTTTTGATGAAGGCTATAACGACGACGACAATGGTGTTGATTATGATGACAATGAAGTACAAGGAAATAATAAAAAGATCACCTTACTGGTGATCCTCTTCTACCAGTTTCCACTGGGAGGTTGAAACGAGCCTTCTCTTCGCACTGGAATCTTTTTGAAAAACTTTTTAAATAACAAAAATAGTTTTCAACAACCTTTCTGAACACCAGTTAGTGAACGTCACTGCAAGACATGTATTCATCGTTTCCACGTTAACTAAACAACAACACGTCAAACTCTGCTATGCGATTCCCGTTTCAACGTTTGAAAAAAAGACAAGCAGCAAAAGAATCAACCAACAACTAACTCAGTCTGGAGGGGCGTCCTATTCAATGACGGATTTAGGATTTTAACAAGGGGGGTTCATTTTTGCAAATCTCGGTAAAATAATAACGTTCTTATGCCTCATCATCATTTTTCCCATAAGGCACGTCACTGGCCTACAATGTAGGCCGGGTTGGGGGGTTAATTTGCAACTTATAATTCCCCCCTAAATCTACCATTGCTATAGACGCTTAGGCTCTAAGCCGGAAATGAGTTAAAACAAAAGAATGGAAACGAGGTCTAAGGGCCATGAGCTAACAAAAATCGAAAAATAGATATCTAAAGATTCCATTCACCTAAAAAAAAGCTCGTTTATAACAACAGACCATTTACTGCCATCTTATGAAATGAGGTGAAAGAGTATAATTTCAGTTAAAATATATTTTTAAACAACTTCCGGCTTAGAGCGTAAGCGTCTATTGTGACGAAGAGGTGACTTGCCACTGAATTCAAATTCTAATTCGATCTAGAAGGGCCTGTGCAGCTCGCATCGAGAAGGATATATCTAGATATTTATAGAATTAAAATGCTAAACAGCTTCAATGCAGGGATTCATTACCTCGGCGGTCATGCTGAGATTTAAAGTGCTTGCTTTCTCTTCAGAAGCAACCCAATGTTATATGGAAGTATTATTAGAACGTTCTTGTTCAGTCTTGCAAAGAAACTATCGGGTTCTGAAAAATCTTGCCCCTAGTAAGACGGAATGTGAGAGAGGTTAGGATGACGGAGAAGTTGTTTCAGTTCAGAGTCGACATAGGTAGAGCACGGGGGGTACTACCACCCCAACTTGGGTAAGGGTGTGCCGCGAGGACCTCAAAACCCTGACCCTATCCCAGACCTAAAATTTCCATTTTTTATACCCTACCCCAGACTAAACCTAAGAATTGTACACCCTATCCCAGACTAAACCCCCGGGAAGTAGAGGCTCTGATAGAAATCCCTAAAAAATTGGATGTTGGGAGCGAGGAAAACCATGCGATAGAAGGGACTGAACAGCCATAGGAGTCAAGTTTGAAAAGAAGGGTACTGTGATCAACTAAGTCAAAAGCTTTTTTTAAGTCAATAAGCAAAAGACCAATTAGCAGACGTTTGTCCACATTGATGAGGATACGATCAATGAGGTCAGTGAGAGCCAGTTCACATGAGCGAAATTTCCGGAAACCAAATTGAGAATCTGAGAAAAGATCATAAGAAGAGAGAAAATTGTAAAAGGAAGAATAAACATGGCGCTCAAGAATTTTTGAGACAACGGGAAGAACAGAAATAGGACGATAATTAGAACAATCGAAAAGGGAATCTTCCTTAAAAAGAGGGCAAACTTTAGCAATTTTCCAGATATTTGGAAAAGTATTAGAGGAAATACTTAGATTGAAAATAGAAGTGAGTGAGGGCAATAGATGGAGCTGTTAATTTCAAACAATAGCCACTAAGACCGTCAAGACCAACTGCTATTCTAGTAGAAAGATGACAAAGACCGTCTAAAAGCAGTTGTAACTGGAGGAATAACAAAGGATGTGTTGTTTGGTAGTTTAGATTGAATGAATTCATGAACAAGATTCCAGTTAGAAGGTGAATGAACAGAGTTTAGCTGAACCGAAGAGGCAATATTAGCGAAATGAGAATTGAATGAGTTAGCAATATCAATGCTTCTGTCGTACGTTTTGCCATTGACGGTCAAGTGACTAGGAAGTTTAGAATAATTAGAAGGAGCTAAATTGGGCATTATTCTCCACAAGCTTTTAGGATTATCAAGATTAGACTTAATGGAATCTTGAAAATAGTCGCGCTTAGATTGTCTAATAAGGTGAACAACACGAGTCCATGCTGAACGATATTCCTTCCAATCTAAGTTAGTATTATTACGAACAGCTTGAGCATGAAGATAATTGCGAAGTTTAATGGCATTACCAATCAAAGCAGAGAACCACTCAGGCTGAGATTGCCATTTAACTCTGCGTGTTTTCGTTGGCATGTGAGTGTCAAGAACACTCTTAAAGAGACATTAATGCCAACGATCTAATGCATAATTTACATAAGTAAACTGAATCCAATGCACTCCAGGGAATGTCTGGCATTAAGGGGTTAACCTTCAAGAATCGAGTCTTTTCAAGTAGATTTGTACTCCCGATTACATAGTCGACTACTGCAATTATAACGAAAACAAGTCTGTTTGTCTAAGGTATAATTATGCGAAAACTAAAGAATGAATTTACGAGGCAAAGATTGATCGTTTTCTGCTACTAACAAGAGTAATAAGTTGTTCTCTTACAGAAAAAAGCGACTGAAGAAAAAATAAATGACGTTAAAAACACAGAAAAAGATGTCGGAAGCATTTCCGAAGTACACAACAATTGATTTGATTAATTTGAAATTTCAATTGTGTTACGCGCTCACTTTCTTTTAATGCGTGACAACTTTACTTATCACTCTTGTTAGCTGTTCATTAGCATAGTTCGGTAAGATTTCGGAGAGGGCATAGCTTAGTTTTGTCCTGCATAGTGCAAAGAATTCGATGAGGTGCAAAACTGGAAACAATAGAAATCCCAGAGCAGAAAACGATGACTTTGGCTGAATGTTTACTCAACTTTGCTTTTATTTTCGGACGCCTTAGAAGTTATCAATGAACATGAAAATCGGAAGCATATTTGTAGTCCTGTAAATAAAATCAAGGAAAGCAATCGACGCCTTTTTGCGAAAAGTAAACATTGCTTTTTATCGTGAATCAAATAATTTCAGTTTTTGAGAGATCGCTTAGCTGAATTTCCTTGTATGAGCGTTGTTTTCTGTAAATAGATAATAATAATAATATTAATAATAATTTTACTACTACTAATAATAATTTTATTTCTTATATAGCTCAAATTTACATTGAAATATATGATCTAATCAGTGCGCTTTACAATACCCCTATCACTTCGCGAATGCACAATATCGATCGGTACACGATTGGTAACACTTCTCCGTTACTGGGGCTAGCTACCCTAAATATTGCAAGTTTATCAAACATATTCTAAATGTGTGCTTGTCTTCGTTTTAAAAAATGGGTAAATGAACAAAAAAGTAATTGTATCAGGGATTAGGGATTAAATGTTTAGTTATTTAGGTGTTGGCAAGGCTTAGGACCGTGAATTAATCCCAAGGGTAGGGTGTGCGGCGTATTTAAGAACTGAGCCATGTGCGCGTAAGAGACGCTTGGGAGTATTGGCTGTCAAAGCGATGTCCAAAACTGATTGAAAGAACTAAGCTAAAACAGTTAAGTTCGTGATTAAATTACTGAAACTAGTTCTAAGAAAACAAAGTCGTGTAAGGAAAAGGATCTAGTTCTAAAAAGGTACTGATAACCGAGAAGAATAAAGAAAAGCGGTTTCACAATTATTTTACTTTCTGAGTGTTTTTTGTGCAATTTTGATTATTGAAACAAACTTTCTGATTTTTGTTTACCGCGATCAAGCTGTTATAATTATGGTTCAGCGGCCGAGCGCATGCCCATGCAAATTTCCCTTTTAGAACATCACACATGACTGAAGATGGTAACTTTTCTACAGCCTAATATTATATATGAGTCAAATTTTAGGTTACATTGTAGACAGTCGTTACAACGTTTTCCAATATTTACAAGCATTGCAAATAATAAAAGAGCTAATAAACACGCTTTACGAATTCCATGCTACTGCTCACAAAAGTGGGCACCCGGGTTGTAAAAATTGCTATAATTCAGTATATTTGATTCGTAATCAACTCAATGTTACGCGTCCTTAAAAATTTAGTGAAAATCAGTTGATCTGGTAAAAAAAATAAGGCAATAAAGCAGGTTTTGAAACTCGGGTGCTCACCGTTTTTTATTCGTTGTGCATGCGCATAGAGCAGAAATACGGAATTCGTGATGCGTCTCGATGCGTCTATACATTAAGCTCAAATCACTGACGAGGCTCGACCAGAGCGAAATATATTTGCTTTATACCAAGAAGGCTTAAACTGAATAGAATTTACCGATTTACATAATCGCCTCGTTTTTTTGCAGGCAAACAAATACCTTATCAACAAATGGCCGTTTTGCATACGCACGAAAACGCCGAACTGCATCAATGTGGTCGCAAGTAATTGTACCTCATTAACTCCAAAAAGCGTATTTAGAATAAAAGTAATATGAAAAGATGTCTTTTTTCTAATTAAGAGGCCATTATTTTTAAATTGTATTCAATTTAGAGAAAAATGTCCTCCCTTTAAACAGGTTTATAATTATGCAAATGACGACGTGGATGTAGACGATGTTTTATTGATTTTGTCGATTTTCCCCCATTTTTAAAGCATTTCGAGAAGCACACATTTTCTAACCATTGTCTAAAGTCTTATTATCCATCGATATCTGCTTGGGTATCACACAGCGATTTTCAGCTTCAGATGATAAAGAGCGTCCATTTCGGTACTAGAAATCGTAGAATTTAAAAATGCAAGTTTGTAGATGTTTTGAATGTTTCGATAGCCCAGTATTCTTCGTTTGCAATATACGTCATAGCGGCCATGTTGGAAGATTTCAACGAATTCTTTTGTTCTATCTTCCAACATGGCCGCCGTGGTTTTTGGTATTTTACTCCCATGGGAATGATTGCAAACCAAGCATGGTATTCAAATAAAGGAATGTTGCACAAGGGTGGAAAATTTAAGCGACGCCAACTTTAATTCCCCTATCATGGTGAGGAAACCCGCTGACTCGTCGCTGGCTCGTAATGTCGGGAATTTGGGTAATAATATATTACAATAAGAGTGCTAAATGTCACCAATCAATTTTTCAGTCAACCCACATCATGCTTATAAATTTTGTGAAAAATGATTTAAGCAATGATATTTATATTCAATAATAGCGCGCCAAAGTTTCCTTAATTACCCAGTCAACCTTGCAGTCATCGAGTATCCGCCCCAGGGGCGATAATTGTAGAAAAAGCAATATGCATGCTTCATAAATTTGGCGCAAAATCATATAAACAATGGCTATAATTATATAATGTTTCGTGTGCTTGGTATAATTTTATAAAGTACTGTAAAATGTTTCGTCAAGTAATTTTTTTTTCTCGTAAAGTATTTTATGATATTTTATAATGACTTTAATGTTAATACAGTATAATCAGTAAGGGCTCTTCAAGGTTCCCATTATACAAGCAGTCAACCCACAATAGGCCTCTAGGCGATATTTATAAATACTGTAAGCTGTAAGGTAATGCGCATGCTTATAAATTTGGCGCCAAATTACTTAAGCTAAGAATAGTATTCAACAAAAGCACGTCAGATTTTCCTTATAATGTGCCCATTCAACGTTGAAAAGTCATCCCCAATCAGCCAAGGAGGTGATACCAACAGGTGTTTGACGTGATCATAGAATGATAAAAGTATTGATGATTCGATATCTCATCATTTTTGATCAAAAGGCAATTGTATATTTACTTATTGTGAATCGTTCGTTCGTTTGCTTATTTGTTCTTTGTTTTGGAGGTTTGTGAGAAATAAATATAAAATTTCATTGTTTATTCGAATCTCTGAATTGAACCCAATTTGGTTGGTAATGTGGTATGGGATTTGAAGCTTTGTTCTAGTATTGCGCGTAATAAAATAAATTGCCCTTTTAATATCAATGAAACTCAAACAAAGAATGTTATTTTCATGAAAATGAGAGGTAGTCTGAAATGCGAAAACAGACACATGCAGGTCAAGTATAATGTCAATGACCTATTAGAGATGTCCGTTTTAGCGGCACTGGCACAAGGTATGCCGTGCCGG
>OCZR010034048.1:0-17031 GCA_900234385.1 Anemonia viridis
GGGGTAATCAGTAGAGTAGTATAGCATGGTCTAATAACTTGCCCCATACCCCTCAGTCAAGTTGGGTAATCAGTAGAGTAGTATAGCATGGTCTAATAACTTACCCGATCCCCCTCAGTCAAGTGGGGTAATCAGTAGAGTAGTATAGCATGGTCTAATAACTTACCCCATCCCCCTCAGTCAAGTGGGGGTAATCAGTAGAGTACTATAGCATGGTCTAACAACTTACCCCATCCCCCTCAGTCAAGTAAAGTAAAGAGTTGACAAGCTTTACAGTTACCGCATGACATACTAATGAAAAAGCCTTTCTTATTTAGAGAGGAAGACACTTGACAGTCATAGCCAAGGCTTTGTTTGGCGATTTTAACCGAACCTGACGGAACCGCCGATCACTTGTCAGTCGAACAGCATTGAAAACGTTTTCCAATTATTATATTTTATTGACTTTGGTTCCAAAAAATTGAGCATTCTGCTTTTCAAGGTGACACAGAGGTCCGCGACTATAATACATCTGAATAAATCAGTCTCCCGTTGTGAAAGCTTTTTCTATTCGAAATTTATTAATATCGTAAAAAAACTGTCTTTCACTAAAATCTATTGCGCACAGCGATAACAGATCACATTTGGTGGCTAGATTTGTTCATACGGAAGTTACAAGTCCTGTTAAGTCGAAATCAATTTGGATCATAACATCGATCTAATATAGTGTAGTATAGGATTCCAAATATTTATTACTTATACATAAACAAAAACTCTTTTTCGCCGTCCTGCAGGGCTTTATCTTATATATTGAGGCTTTAACAGCAACAAATATATGCTAACTTACAAATTAGTTTTATAAAAAGTATAATAGAAAAAGAAAACATAAAAAATATAAATGTAAAGTGCGATATATTTATAAATAATTGAATGAATGTACGAAAACCTCTAATTGATTAAGCAAGTAGTCGTTTGATGTTATAGCAGTTTGGCAAAATTTCAAGCGATTTTTGCTTTTCGAAATTAAAGTTCACGCGATAAGAAACTTATAGATTTTATAACTTCAAGTACGGAGAATCGCTGTCTGCGTTACTGAATATTATTCCAGAATCTCTTACTTCAGCGTTCTGTCACTTTTCTCCTGTTCAAACCTCAAAGCCAAATCCTGGTATAAAAGAGCTCTGTTACGCGTTGAAACTTTTAGCTAAAATTTGTCACAGTGCCACGGCTTTGCGAGACAAGGGGGTGTATATGGTATAGGGGTGTTACATGCGGCACAAAATTTAGCAAAAACCTTCCGAGTAAAGGGGTCTTATGATCAAGAAAATAAATAATATTCAGTACCTGATTTTGTTTCTGTCGGAGTAATCAATGCTTTGGCAGATTTCGCCTTCTAACTTCGCTTTTAGACGAAAACTTGATTTTTGCTGTAAGATCGGTTTCAAGATATTTTGTCTGGTTTTTTTTTCACTGACTGCACGGATCCGATTTCGTGAGTGAAGTTTGAATCGCAAACAAAACCGCTTCCAGTAGCTCATTTTCAGGACTATCTTTAAATTTGATTTGCTAAAATGTCATTAAAACTTGAGGACTGCCATCAATTGAAGTAGTATTGAATCCCAGTGGGTATTTGGAAAAGTTATTAAATGCAAAATTGTCACTAATATATTACGACTCTTTGCTCAGATGGCCACATGAGCACTTAGGACAGATGTGTTGTCTTTGAAAATGCACCTGACAAAATATTAGAGATCTTCAAATTTATCGAACCCTGAAACAACGTCGTCTCGGCTGATCAAACGGAAGAGAAACCCTCGAGTCCAGGAGTCGCACACGAGACCGGCCTAGAGATGAGATTCACGTAAAATCTGAACTAAGAAACACGAATGGATCGGATCGCGGATTTACTACGATGCGAGCCCCAAAAAGAGATTTTACGACACAAATGTTAACATTTGTTATTCAGGTGAGAGCAGAAAAAAAAAGGTAATAAAATTGAGAAAGTTTGCATAGAAGACATTACAGCTCAAGTTACCGACTCACCAGCCAAGCTGTAAACATTACTCAGACATTTTGGCGGGCATTGGCTAATACACTAATAAGTGATTGCTAAAAATATTCATTCGATCAAACAAGCACACACACGGGATCTATGCAACAAACCTTTTTTAACTGAGAATGGAACCAATTATCAAAAACTAAAAAAAGAAACTCAAACCATGTCAACCGAAATCAAACTTGTTCCCTTTAAGGTAGCTAACCCCAGTTTCGGAGAAGCGTTGTCGATCGTGTTTGAAAAATCATTGTGAATTTACGAAGAATTTATGGTGAATTGAGTACTGCAGTTTCGATACGCTTCTCTCACCTGAATTTTGGAAGATGGAAAAAAATGTTTGGTTTTTCGCTTTGTTTTGATATACAAAAATTCCAACCGTTATATCTCAAAAACGCTCTCATAGATTTTGATTAAACTCGCTAGAGCTATGGGCAATTGAGCCTACTATGAGATGACCAGAGCATTTCCTCTAAATGACCCTGGAATCCGAGAAAATCGAGGATATGTAAAAAGAGGAATTTCCCCTTAGCGTTGCCATAGTAACGTCAATCACCCTATAACATACACTTTTAAGAACTTCGATCTTTGTGTAACACAACTGCAGTACTCAATTCACCATAAGATCCTTCGCAAATGCACAATAATTTTTCAAACACGATCGGTAACGCTTCTCCGAAACTGTGGTTAGCTACCTTAACCCTCGTTCTTTTCGGTGATCTTAAGATCAGATTCAATGAAATATTCGGCCACTTCGAAAAAACATTACCCACCATCGATCAGTTCAACATTGGCTTTTCAGGACTTTTCAAGGTGCTTGCTTTTCTATTGCTTTCGCTGGGGAAGCTCTATTTGATTCTCTGAATTAAACATATGCCATCAGTGACAGCTTGCAAAGCTTACTGAGCCATTGACATATCAGTTGCACAAATCTAATATCTTCTCTCTAGTGATCTCCGTTCATTTACTTCGTCAAAACACGATCTTTAAAGGTCCTCAGACTTACCTCTCAATTTGAGTATAGTACTCGGCTGTAAGAGGTAGATAAACGAAAAGACCTCTGAAGAAAAGGGACTCAGTCGAGTTAAAGGTGTCACGACCAACACTGGGCAGTACGAAATAAATGAGTCTAGATAAATACCTTTTCTCCCCGAATGTCGCTGTTTCTACGCCAAGGCATAGAACAAAATCCTAACATGAACTGTAAACACGGTAGAGTAAGGCCAAGATACAGGACGAAATGCTAATAGGCCAAGTACAAACCCTTAGAGTGTTTGAAGAAGAAATCTGACTGAGCAACCATAGTAACCGCTGATGAATAGGCTCATATTTTGGTCCACTTGTTCAGATAAAACTCCAACCTTGCCATATGTCACTAATGAAGTGCTGTTTTTCTCCTAATTAATTCTCACTTTGTTAATCCCGTTTATCTACATATAATCAAGTTTCTATTTTTGTCAGGTCAAAGTGTTCGTGAATCAATGATTTTATAAATAAATAACGATATGACGAGCGCTCTGATTGGCTGGAATTGAATGTGACGTCACGCGGGACGTGTTCCCGCGCACGATTGCAAAACCCAAAAGTTTTTTTTTCCTTTTTATTACATTTTCAAGCGACACTTTTTTTCACTCAAGTTGTGTCTGTTCCTTAAAAGTACTCCAAAAAAATTGTGGTTTTCGACTTTTTATCACATACTTCTTAATTGTGTTTGACAGAAACAGAAAACGAAACCATGCAAAAAGAGTGACATGAATCCAGATGAATGCAATATACTTATTTCTAATGAACGACTTCACACTAACTCTTGCCAAAAAGAAAGATTTTGAAGTAGCATTTATCAATTTTCTGTTTTTCCGAGTTTTTTAGAATGTCTATCGAGAAATCTTTAGATATGCTGCTGTCAGTTTTCAGGGAAAAAAACAAGATAAAATACGAAACGAACTGTACTTGAAAACCCATATCACATTATACTTTGAGTACTTTATAGATCATGTGTACGTAATTAAAGTAAACTCTTCATCACAAAATCGCCTCTAGCCTTATATGCAAATAAGAAGACGTTCGAGAAGTTTCACCAAACACCAAGTATCCTGGGGTTCCTCAAAAAGGCTAACAAGTGAGACGCTGGCGAATTTATATATTAAAGACATGACGAGTTAAGTCCTGGAGTTTATTTTAGAATAACTACAGTAAAATTGCCATATTTTAATACTGATGAAACACAAAGCGATTTAAGTTCAACCCTGAAGTTTATTAAAGCCACAAATCTGAATATTATGATTTTGTTATTTTTAAATCTAATTTCACAAAAGTTTAGTTTGGGCGAGAAATGTCAATACTAACATTGAATAAACACGTCAAGTGAAAGGGTTTTGATGAGATCAGAGACTGGTCTAACCAACCATAACAATACAAAATCAAAATTATTCAAATGACATGCTGTTTCTACAATTCGTTCCAAATGTTCAAGAAAAACTGCAAAAAAAAAAAGGAGTGAATGACTTTTTTTACGAGAGCTGAAAACGTATTTAAATGACAATGGAAGTTGAATCGAAGATGACGCACTGAAGATCGATAAGGTTAGAAAAGTGCGCCTTTTGTCTTTTCTTTCTTTTTTTGTCCATTGCATTCGTTTTGGGATGAGTTCCAGATAAGGTTAGAAATTGAGGATATTATGTTTTTGGAGTTTTTCCTTTTTTTCTTATTATTGTATTTCCTGTTTCTTTTTCCCTAATTTTTTGTCGTTCTTTCTTTCTTCCATTCGTTTTTCCTACCTCTCATCTTTCCCTTTTCCCACTAATTTCCCCAACAGAAACATCTATTCCTTCTTTCTAGTTCTTTAGTCAATGTCAGAACTATACGTGGTCTGATATATTGAATTTTCAAATTATTGCTAAACAGAAGTATTCTTCGGCAATAATAGATTTAAGTGCAAATCGAAAAAAATAGATCAAACAACAAACTTTAAGGTTTGAAAAGGTCTCCGAGAATAGACGCTGAAAATAGTTCCTTAGAAAACGTTTTAGCTCATCAAAAACAATGTCATAAAGGCTTATACCCGTCTGTTTGAAATACAGCTTAGTGAGTCTTTTGAAATCCATGCAAAAACTACATTTCCAAACCGATTGATTAAATAATGACGGCGGCATTACGTGGGAGCAGGCTTGACCTATGCTTTGAACCAACGTAATATATATGATTTTTTTTAATATTTTTTTTCTTGCTTAACGTTAGGTTTAATCAATTCTACTTGATTCTACTCATACTTATACCCAAAGGACTCTTGGATTGCTTTTTCAACACAATTTCTAATGGTAACGATAACAAGGTTGGAACTGCTGGCTGGACATTGACACTTCAGTCTTGTTGTAAAGGAGGCTGCCTACAACTTCCTTTCGTACAAGCACCTATCATCTTGAAACTTTATTTTAAAAGTTTAGATCGAATAACGTATGGAACTGCTGCTTTTTAAAAACAATGACGTCACTGTTTGGTTGCTAAGGTGACTCTGATGCCAATGAAATATACACTGTTAGAATTTTCAAACTTTATGCAGTAGATGAGCGAAATTTCAAGATGATAGGTGATTGTATGTAGGAACTGCAGTGGTCCAAAGGCAAGAGGGTGAGCACAGGCGCAATTGTAGGCAGCCTCCTTAATCAAAGTAAGAATCACAACCATACATTCACATTATATTAAAACTTCGACTACGATCTTTGTTTTTTTTTTCATTTTCTCTTTCGTTCCTAGCTAGTTTTTCTCTCTTTCTTTTTCGTTTCCCTAACGGGAGTTTTCAAAATATAACCGAGAAACAATCTGTTGTTGTCAAGGTAAAACCCTAATCCAGGTCATGGTGAAATCCTCTAGGGTATTATCTATTGGGATCATCGTATTTTAATTTGATTTTGAAGTATTTTAGTTCAATCCGAAGCAAGATAAACATTATCGTTCGTCTTTTCTTTGCCATCATTATGAAATTTTGGGGTAGGACCATGATTTTTTTTAGTATTAAGACATTTTTCACTTTGGTACGGGGAAAAAAACTGATGGGAAAAGATATTCTCGCGTATCAGAATCAATAATTAATGTATGTGAGAACTAACAAATGTAAACTGCCATAATGTTAGATCTAAGTGCTCCTCTGCGCAAATTAAACCCAAATTCTTTATCTAACAGGCAACTCCACTCGAATAACCAATATACCATTAACTATATTTCTGAACAAGCTTTACGAGTGATTTTGAATAATTTTTTCCCAGGTTCTTCACTAGTAAGTGAAAACTAATATTTCTTAGGCTCGATTATTCTTTCATTTAGTAAATTAAACCGCTTGTTTTTGGATCACTTCATTATTTAATCTATGCTGATTTCAAGTCTTTATTTTTCATCTTAAGAGTCTTAGATGTTTTAGATGTTAAGAATCATTAAAATTATGTCTAAAACTGTTTTTTTTTTGTTTTGTTTTTAAGATTAACGACACATAATTTCGACATAAATTCACTCGGCATTGGTCCCAGAAGATGAAGAATATTTAAACAAGTTGAAAGAATATGGAAGATGACAAACCCGAAGAAAAGACATTGAATGTTAAGGAGTTGTTGGACACGTTTGCTGGCTATAGCACGCTTCATGGGTTACATTTTTTGGTCGATGCGCTGTCGTACGTGAGGAAGCTGATATGGTTTTTGCTACTGTCTTGTGCCACAACGATTTTTGTCTATTTGGCATACTGGGGCTGGACAAAATGGGGGAAAAACGAGGTGTTTTTGACTACGAAAATTGAAATTAACAAAGTAAGTAATGCTTTTGTGGCTGAAAAAAATACTCGTTTGAATAAGCGAGACAATTAGGCTCTTTCTTTGAGAACTGCATGAAGAATATGAAGAAGCCCAAGGCTATACCCTATGTTTTTGGATAAGTAATTCATAAATCGGGCGTCTTTCCTGATGCTCAACTTGTCACACGAAAACAACACCACAAAATAGGATGACGAATTTATCAGTTTTGACAGTTTCAAATTGTGTGAGTTAGTAAAGCCAAAAAAAAAGCAATTTCAGTTCAGACTTTAAAATGACGTGTAAACTGAATTTAGTTTTCGATGAAGTGAAATAATTATTATTAAAATATGAAGAAATCTGTGAAAAAAGTGCAAAGTTCGGAAAAAATGTATTTTTGATTGATGGCCCGCGTCGAAATGCTAGTTTTGCAAACGAGAAGTCAATCTTCGTGGGTCGCAATTCAGTCAACAATCATAACAGTTGTACTCAAAGCTCATGAAGATACTCAATTTAGATCGAGGTTTCGATGCGTTTTGTTATTCGCGAATTTCACGATTTTAATCAACCTTACCTCTCCTCACCCACGCTAATCAACTTCCAGTCTTGTTCAAGCTTTTCTTAATCATTTTGTCTCCCAGGTTGGTTCTGTTCCTTTTCCAGCAGTGACCATCTGTAACAAGAACATGATGAAAAAAAGCAAAATCAACGGTACTGATAGCCAGCGGTATCTCGACGCACTTGACTTTACATTGTCAATTGAAAAGCGACTTAAGCTCGGTGAAATGATGAACTCTTCTTTTAACATCGAACAAGCTATCCTTCAGAATGGCCACCAAGAGAAAGACATAGTGAAAGGGTGCTATGTTAGTGGTTTGCCATGCAAATTTGATCAATCCACTAATCTCATGGTATGTAGACCAAGGCTCGTTTCATATGCGAACTTTTCATGAGCCGAGCCTAATAACATCAAAGAAGACCGCCTCATTATCCATTGTGTTCACTGAGTTCGGTTCATGAAAAGTTCGACGTCTGAAACGGGTCTAAGGCCCAATTCAAACTTCGATCTCCTCATGAGCCGAACATATTGAAAACAATGGATAATAAGGCGGTTTTCTCTGAGAAGATCGTCGTTCTTGGCCTTAAATAGCATTAACCTATCCATACTAGGTTAGGAGATTTTGTTTCCGTCGCGGGTTTCCTGACCAATGTCTCTTTTTCTATCAGCAGTCAGGGTTGTGTTACACCTTTAACAGTAACGGAAGCTTCATGCTCACAAGGAAAGGGGCTTCATTTGGTGTAGGGTTTCTCCTAGATGCCGAACCAGACGAATACTACGGTGTCTTCAGTAGAAAAGGGGTTGGATTGAGCATCATTGTACACGACCAAAATACCAAACCGACACCCGAGCTGGACGGATTCGATGTCCCGACGGGATTTGCTATCAACTTCATTCTTACGCGAAAAGAGGTAAGGTACTGATTCCCGAAACGCCGTGTCGACAGATACATTTTAGCAGAAAGGAAGGATGGTAGGAAGGATGGGAGAAAGAAAGGCAGGGAGACAGAAACAAAGGGAAGGATTCAGATAGAGAGAGAGAGGGGGGGAGGTCATCTCTTTCTCCAAGTATTGTACCTTTTTGCTAAGCATTAGCGTCTCGAACTACAAAGCCGTTTTCGCAACTGCTTTTTGTCTTTTCTTCCTTTCATGTTTGACAAGCGTAGGATCATTCATTGAAGTTTATATTCTGTTATGATTGAATGGTGTAGATAAAAAGACTGCCTGCTCCGTATCCATCCAAGTGCGGTGAGATCAAACTACAGTCAAGCAAGAGGTACTCGGATACTTTTTGTTTCTTGGAGAAATACACACAAAGAACAATCGAAAAATGTGGGTGTCGACTACTTGGGATGCCCGTCATTGGTAGGTACAGGTCTAAAGGTATTACTATCGTTCTTTAAGCACTACAACTTATCTTTCATCCATTCTATGTATATCATATGTGCTACACGGTCCACATTATTCTCATCATTATAAAGGTATTACATTGGCTCAACCTGTCCCACATTTGTGAATATTGTCACAGCAAATAACACTCACCACTCACACTAACGGGCGCTCACTCGGGCTTCCTGCATGTGGATGATGCATGACGTCATGTGAAATCGTGACATGACTATAGATAGATAGATAGATAGATAGATAGATAGATTAGATATATACTGATAGATAAAGTGATAGAAACCTAGACTCGGCCTACCTTGCAGGCAGCCCGAGTAAAAATGGGCATATAGACGCTTGCCGTCGGCTTTTCCTCACATAATGATCAAGGTGTACTCACAAACATCGTTGTTTTCAGGCGGAAAGACCAAGTATTGTTCTGTGCAAAAAATCCAAACATGTGCGTTTCCCTTGGCTGGTAAGTTGTTTGTCAAACGCTTTGAGAAAACATTCTACACAGTAAACGTAAGATTGCACTGATTAGATGCAGCGTACTGCAATATGTGCATATTGTTTGGGGGCGGTCCGAGACCATCGTGACAGGAGGTAGCTGTCAAAATGCAAGCTAATCGTCCTAACACCCAAGAACTCCTTTTATCGATCTATAAACAATACTCACAGTTGACAAAGCAAAGTAAGGAAAACCAGAGAAACTCGAATTCCAATCAAGGCCGAAGACACCGCACAAACTCTACTCACACGCGATAGTCCAGGAATCGAACCTCAGACCTCAGAGGTAAGAGCCGGGCTTACTACAACTACACGACCTTTGGTTGAGCGTACTAGCTATGGTTCTTTATTATCTACATATCTGTTTCAGCTACCTTTAAGTACGATCCAAACGTGTGTCCACCGCGATGTAATACTGTGAAATATGACATCAAAACATCTTCTCTTGTTTTCCCTTCCGGGGACGTGTTGGAAAAAGCCCCAGAGGACATTCAAAACATGTACAGATCATCTAAAAGAACAAATATATCGTTTTACGATTGGTACAGGTAATGCAGACTCATGATTCATGCCACTGGTGTGACCGTGTCGTGCATGGGGTAGGTAAGGTATAAAGCGATAGAGTGTGGATAAACATGTCCTGATATGAAGAGATGTACTGTGAAGTCACCGTGATCGTGGACAGTGTGGGAGGATTGTGATCGGCCGAGTTATAAAACAGGCTATAATTTCAGTACCATAAGTTGGGGCAGAATGTATTTGACGATGGAAAATATTCAACTTTACACGATGTGCTGAAAGGTTGATTGTAATGGTGGGGAGAGCTGTGATTGGCCAAATAGTCAAATATGTTATAATTGTGCGATGATCGTGACGGTGGAGGAGAATTGTGATTGAATGAGCAGAAATGTACGTACTGTCGTAACTCTCGTCACGCGTGACCAATGTATTACATCCTTGTTTGGTCTACAGGAGCAGGTTTGTTTCGGTTAATGTATTCTTCCACTCAGCCGACACTGAAGTGGTCACAGAAGTAGCGGCATATGACTTCATAGATTTTGCAGGTAGGGCATTTTTTAGTTTGTTCGATGGAAGTGAAAACGCTTTTGTGGACTGTTAAGCTTCTTGCTTTTTTTTGGCAGAGGACACCAACTGAACACAAAAAGTGTTAGCCCTAGCTAACCCGAAAATTCAACCTTCTTGTAAACGAGGTCGCAGAGTGTAATTACTAATTAGCCTACCTTGCTGCGTAAACGTCCTAACCAAAAAAAACCCCGAGATTTTCATTGAGTAATTACACCGGACCATGCCTTACTGCGCATGCCTCCCAATAACTAATCAAAGATCAAGATTCTTAGGGGTGATTACTACTGAACTTGCCTTACTGCGCATGACTCCCAATAACCAATCAAAGATCGAGATTCTCAGAAGTGATTACTACTGTCCTTGACTTACTGCGCATGCCTCCCAATAACCAATCAAAGATCGAGATTCTCAGGGGTGATTACTACTGACCTTGCCTTACTGCGCATTCCTCCCAATAACCAATGAAAGATCGAGATTCTCAGGGGTGATTACTACTGACCTTGCCTTACTGCGCATGCCTCCCAATAACCAATCAAAGATCGAGTATCGCAAAACTGATTTAAACTTTTTTTTCAGCTGGATTTGGAGGGAACATGGGACTGTTTTTGGGATGTAGTGTTCTGACATTGTGTGAATTCGTAGACATACTTCTCGTAGTAATCGTCGAATGGTACAGAAAAAAGGGGGGCAAAGCCCTAAAAATCTCTGTCCAGCCTAAAAAAAGATAATTCAATCTGAAAACAACCACTGGCAGCCTCTCGAAAGCTCATTTTGCAGTGAGAACGCACAGTAGCATTGATTATAAGAAAGAACAAAACAGCTTTATGCACTTTTTAAAATTTTACGAAGGTCCTATACGCGATCCATGGGGAATACCATGGTTAGAATATCAAAAACATTTTTGAGAAGTAAATGGACTGCGTACAATCAAGCACATGACTTAGACTTTATTTTATTAATTTTCCTATCGCGGAAGCACAAAAAATAACCAACTACAGATCAGGTCCAAGTGACAGACTGTGTGGCACACCACATCTCCACTTACTGTCACTTCAATGTCTTATGTAGCCATTATCAATTCCAAGGAAGCATGCAGGAGCACTTTTATTGATGATTGACACTCGAACCACCACTGGCAATATTATCCAACCATACTAGTATTAACGACAACCCAATGTATTCACTTGACCATAACCAATTCTGATCCATTAATTCAAATGTAAATAAACCAGTTATAAACTTTATTGCAATAAATTTAGAATCCTGGAGGTGGCTGCCTAGTTGGTAGAGAATCTTGATTTTCAAACCCAGGAGGTGCACCGGTGGGTCCCCGGGATTTTTTCTCTATTCTATCAAACCCCGGGGGAGGTCTAACAACACCAGCGGCAGACTTTCCTCGCGTTGTAGAATCAGATGGCAATGACTTTTTATTTTCGATACGGGTCATTTCATTTTGTGATTCGATCTTCGATGATTTAGTCTTTTCGACATCATATCTCGAAGACGAGTTTTGTACGCCGTTTGACAGTGAAATTTTACCATCTTTGTCCTTTTGCTCGATTCTCTTCGGTCTGTTTTGTCTCTTTCTTCTCTTGTCATCATTATAGATGTTTTGTCTCTCTGAAGATGTTTCACCTGAGGGTGACGAGGGCTTAACAGTCCTACTATCAGTGCCCATGCTACGAGACGAGGGCTTAACAGTCCTACTATCATTGCCCATGCTACGACTCCTGTCCTTCTGATCACCCGGTTCATTCTCTCGCGGTGAAAACTCATTCTTATGACTCGGTGTATTTTCTTTTCGACCCATGGTTTTGTCTCTGCGTTTCTCTCTGTATCCGCTATCTGTTCTTTTCTTATCTTGAATATTGTCTTTTTGTGTGCAAGTCAATTTCAACGCGCTTTTATCATCGGTTAGTGATTCTACGCCGAATGAAGCCTCAGAATTATCTCCTTGCTTATCATTTTTCATATCTGAATTAACAATAACCTCTTGAACTGTCTTATCTTCTGGTACATTAGTCATTTTCAATCCATTCATTTCCCTTGTGACCGCTTTGCTTTCCTCAGTTCTGCCATTTTTCGTCTTTGACTCATAATTCCGGCCTTGTCTTGCGTCGTACTTCTCCACGCCTTGCGTTTTCTGGTGAACCTCCCTATCTCTTTGCCCTTTGTAGAACCTCCTTTCATGGCTACTCCTTGGGCGTTCATCCCGCGGTCCGTCACTCCTTTCATTCCTGCGTCCGTCACTCCTTTCATTCCTGCGTCCGTCACTTTTGTAATGATGTCCATGGTGTCCACCCCTCCCTCGGAAGTTCTTACGTGAAGATGACGGTCTTTCTCGTTTTCTTTCTTCAACGCCTTTGTCTTGATCATTTGTACTTTTATTCTGTTCGACTACATTATTAGAACTAGTTGGTTTACCTGTATCGCTGTTGTTGTTGTCCCGTGCGCGATCACCGTTGGCTGAGGTCTCTTTAGGGTTCTGTTGCACAGGAGCTGGAGTCTACAAAATCACATAAAACAGATAAAAGTTGAAGCGCACATCTTGGTAAGGAAGCACGTTGGTTTTGTTCGTGTTACAATGTGACAAGCGTTTCTCGTATCTGATTAAGAAGGGGGTGCTCCAGCTGCGCGCTCTTTGAGGAATCGTCATGCGGCCTAAAAAAACCGAAAGGCTTACGATAGCGATCTGTGCGTGGAAATAACGGAATGATTGTCGTAAAATTTTCGTTGGGCCGACCAACTCTAACACACTGTCTAACTACAAGGAACACTTGTCATATTGTAGATTACTCGTGCTAGTACGAAACAAACAAAAAACTAACGTGCTCCCTTGGTTAAGGTATGTATTGAAGCCCCTTTTTCCTAACATTTCTCTTCTGTTTTACATATCCCTGTGTTTTTTATAACTGCACATACATGTCAGTAGTACGCGCACGCCTTTACCATAAATCATAGACCCATTGCATATGACGTCAAAGCAGCTCGATTTGGAGGACAAAACAAAAGAATTTCAATATCCTGAGAAATGGAAACCTATTGTTTTGTCCTCCAAATTGAGCTGCATTCCGATGTGCTGCGAGGTGTCTATAGTCTTACGTCTATCTTACCTTTTTAATTTCAATCAAGAATCTGTTTTTTTCCTCCTCGACGTTTATTATTCCACCCTTTTTAAGCTGCTTATCAAACAATTCAGCCATCTCCTTCTGAAGCTGTTGCATTTTGTTGTCTGGAGAATAGGAAGGCTGCAGAAATAAGAAAATATATAAAGAAAAGTAGAGAAGAGAAGTGTTAGAATATAACCAAGCCATTGGTGGCGTAGCAGTAGCACACTCAAGTTATATTCCTAGACCCATTCCTTGGATCTTTGTTTTCGGATTCAAGGGGTCTTTCTGCAGGTTCTCCAGCACAAAGCCCGCTATGTCCTAGATTATGTCAGCCCATGGATTGTCTCAAGTTTAAAAAAAACATCTATGCAAAAGTCAGCTTCACTACTCTACTTTACTGCTCCAGTGTTTCTGAGCTGCAGGTCCAATTACCCAGCAAACAGGATAAACCCCTTAAAACCCTATCCCTCAAACTTTCACCCACCTCATTATCACTAAACACATCTTCAGGTGCTGCCTTCAGAGCTTCTAGATCATAAGTGATTGGTAACCTGCACATAGGACACACAATCTAGTAGAACAAACAAACAATAAAAGATTAGGAAACATTCTGGTAAGGAATTTAAAGATGAAGTGTACCAGCTCACTATCTCAAATTTTATCATTGAAATTTCTCGTGTGCTGATTGATTGAGAGCCATTGCGAATACCAGTAAGAGGATATACCGAGTAATGTATTGCTCCTGGAATGAGCCAGTACTTGCTTAGAATGTTTTCTGCTTTCAGCGATGCCTCATGGGTATATAAAATTTTGACCAATCTTTTGACATTATATTATGATAAATAAGAGGACATACCACTCTAAGTCCTCAGAAATTTAAGTATAAAATATGCATGCTTTTTCAGTAACCAACCTGTTTATCTTTTGGGTCATTTTCAATGCTGTTGCTCATTGTTCTTTCATCTTCTTTCATTTTCCTAAGGCTGTACTCTATGTATCTAGTTAAACAGCTACTATGGAAGTAGTGGTAGCATTCAGTTTTGGTAAAGCAGTGACTGTCCTAAAATAACAGTAAAATATTCAACATCAGAAACGGAAACTATTTATAGACTTCTTAAGTAATAGTTTGGGAAGAAATGGACCTTAGCAAAAAAGAAGTTTAAGAATATAAATGTCCTTAATTAATCTAACCACTGTCACTCAGGGATCATCGTCCAATCCAATTAGGGAATCAAAAACAATAGCATTTGAGTTAACACATTTTAAACCTTGTAATCTGATTGGTCAATGAACTCTGGGTGACAGTGGTTAGAGTATAAGACCAGTAAGTGTAGAAGTTTTAAAACCTAACCTGGAAATGTGACAAGCATATTGCACAGGCACAGCTTGGAATGTTGTTGTCCGTGAGGCTTTCTTTTGCATACTACAAAAAACAATGACAAATAGGAAGTTTCATGATGGCGTCATTAACCTCTATTACCAGAATTTCTTGCACACTTTCTTTTGTCTTGGTAATCTTTAGCACCCACTGTCTTACTATTCTCACAAGGAAGTACAAATTTGAATAAGAAAGAAAATGTTCAAAGCATTCTGGTAGAGAAGGTCAAATGACGCCATCATGAAAATGTTCTATTACAAACCCTTAGAATGACTGTTTTTATATAATTCATGGATCAACACCATGGGAAAATCAATAACACTTCTCTTGAAAAATATTATTTTTGATCTATGTCTTACTTCAATAAGTTCATACAGCATGGGAGATCCAAGTCTGCTCTCTGCAAGCTCTCTTAGGTTGGATATGATACTGTAACAAAACAAAACAAACAATATAGAAACTTAATCAGTTTATCAAACAACAATAAGTTTTATTATTTAGAAATGTTACCTTTCAATATGAGCATCAGAAAGACCTCTTGGATTCCTAATGTGAATACCTGGTATTTTGTTGGGGTACTGATAAAAAAATTATTTGTTTAATGAAAAATAAAAATATAACATTGAATTCTCAATTCTGATTGGTTGACCTTGGGTTTGTTCTGAAGGTCAACTCAGCTGGCCAAAAAAAAAACAGAAATGCTGGCTACATCCCCAAAATTAATCAGTCATATTCATGATAACCAATTAAAATGTTCATAAATAGACATATCTTGGATAACTTCATTTACCTCACTTGGAAGACTAATGTGTAAAGTTAGACAAACATATTGCTTTTCTCCTTCATCACCTGTACTTGGATGAAGAAGTAAGCAGATCGATGACGGCCTAGAAAACACCACAATGTATGGTACGAATCAGTTCAAAAGAGGAGAAAAGAAGGGAAATGCACAGTCATGAAGTGGAAAGTGTTAACATATATATAAAACAGTGATCTTTATAGGAAAAAAATAACATTTCAACTATTTTGAAATTATTAACGAAACTAAAACTGTAAAAATGACAAAAGAGTAATAAAAACAGGAGAGAAAACACAGCGTTGCATAGCAACAACATGGGTTACTGACCCCTTAAATGTATTATGTAAATAAATAATATCTTTAAAAATGGTTTAAAATTGATACCAATTTACGTATATACATTTTCGTATCTCCCACCAGTTTACTAGTTAGGATTTAGATAATAACTAGGCTTGAAGATAATTATTTTATTTCAACAATTTTTCATACCTAAAAATTCCGAGAAATTTGGGGTCATCGAAAAATGTTTCTGTGAATTTTACCTTTCTTTCTGTCCTTCTATTGTTAGTTCATGGATATAAATGGCCTCTAATAATTCCACTTCTTCTTGTAAGGATCTGTGTAAGCAATACTCTGAGTTAATTGAATAAAAACGCGGGAAAGAGGGCTTGAGCTTCCTCACCCTTCGTGATGGTTACTGGCGACCGCCATCTTGTACAGCACTGAACTAATATCGCGGGCTCCCTGTTGGTTTCTTATTTGGTGGACATAGGAAGCCCAATGCCATTTTCTGAAAGACATTTTCGAGAGGTTTAAGATTTTTAGAATATTTTTGTTTTCCTGTAACATGAACGCGATAGATAAATGCAATACTATATTCTAGGGTTAACGAACTATATTATGTAACTACCGTTAGGGTTCTGAAGGTCCTAATCCCGTAGTCCAAATTTTGCAAAATCCCAGTCCAAGTTACGGAGAGTTAGAATTAAGAGAGCTAGAAAAATCCCAATCCCAGTAATGGCTAAACCCCAGCTCCAGTGCACGAATTATCATTTTCCCAGCCCAAAAACAAACAAATCCCGCCTCCCAGCAAATTTATTCCTTTTCTACCCTCTACTACAGTTACCTCTCGACTACCGTATATTTCTCCTCGGTTAGCAATGTACTTGTGCCAGGCTAGAAGTTTAGAGACATTAATAAGTTTTTGATATTATTATTATTATATCTTCTTCTTCTTCTTCTTCTCCTTTTATTTTGCGATCCTTATTTTATGGATTTCCTCTATCGCGTGGGGTTCCTGTGGCATAGTCACCGACGAAATTAAAGCAACAGGGCTGAAAAACGAGCCAGCGGTATTGGGAAAAATCGCGGGCTCACCTGCTTCCTATAAAAAATGC
>OCZR010034048.1:26012-42874 GCA_900234385.1 Anemonia viridis
CCCCCCCCCACAACACTTTCCTTTATTTTATTAACAGTCCCCAAAGACACAAACTTTATTTTTGTAGATAAAAAAAACAAACCTTCTCTCTTCATCTCTGGCACTTTGTAAAATCTGAAACAAGATATATTAATTTCCAATCAATAAATTTTCAAGAACTCCATTGTACTAATAAATTACAAAAAGCATTTTATTTACCTTTTTCTTATCATCCACTTGTCCACCCCATCCTTCCACAACATGTTGTTTCAGTTGTTCAGACTCGATCTTGATAACAAAAGAAGTATAGTGAACTCAATATGTCTATTTGCAATTGTTTAAAAAATCTTTCAGATACTGTACTTGTATGATCAAATTAATTCTTCATACTCTACTGTAATCATAACTTACTTGTCTTAGTTCTGGTGCATTTTGTTTCCAGTGTTCATAAAGCTTTTGTTCAGCAATCTTTCAATAAAAAAAATAGAATTCATTGTATAATGTCAATTATCTCAGTGTGCAGATAGTATACACTACTGAAAGACTGTAGTTTAAAATTCAATGAGAAGTCTTGAAGCTGAGTACTTCTGTCCTAGGACCATTTACATGACATGATTTTGAGCCGTATACGCCAAGTTGCTCGCAACAAGTCAGGCCATGTAATTCAGCCTTTAGAATATCTCTCCGTCTTAGCTTCTAGTTTTAAACCTGACAATGATTACTGTATGGTTGTTTCTAAAAATTTACCTCTTTTCTTCTGGCTTCTTTTTCACCTTTTAGTTCATCCGCCCTTGAAGGGAAACACAAATATTGTCAGACCCATTCTTACCATAAAATGTACACTTTCGTGCATGCTTAGTGTAAGTGTGTAGGAAGGGTTTGCTGCAGAAAGAGTTTTTTTCACAATCTGATTGGCAATATTTTTATGAGAAATCAAATTGACTTTTTGCTCTCACCCAAGTTTTTATGTGGCCGATAAACAACAGTGAAAACACTGAACAACTACTTTTAGAATTGCCGGCTATGCAGGCTAGTGGATGCTTCTGGGAATCAATATATGTCACAAGAGTTGGAGTTATTGCATGATACAGCTGTAGCAACAGTAAAATGTTGCTATGAAGAACATATTTAACTTAATATTTGTTTAAACCTAAGCAATTATGTTTTCATGCTTTGATCAGCTTCTGGATGACAGTATTTTAGCCTCTATCACTCAAACAAAAACTAACCCAGAATGTTTATATGATACAGTAAGCAGTACTCTGGATCATTACAAACTATATATATGATTTTGTACAAGTACCTTGCTTTCATCTCCAATATTTTTCCAGCTCCACCAAGCCGTAGCTCCCTCAGTTCTCTCTGAATGCAAAAGAGATTGCAAATTATTCATACATTGTGCAAACTCAGTAGTTCCAAGTAGCTCATTGGAATTTGGTTTTTCACTGTTACAAGTCAGTAAAAAGTACCAGTTGACACAGGGCTTGAAATAACTGCTGGTTAGACACTGGTCATGGTGAGTGACTAGACAAATAAGTTTTAGCTCAGTCATACCATGTTTCTGGCTCAATGTCACTGGTCAAAATGATCAGCAAGGCAAAGATTTGACAGAACAAATTTTAATAATTCTGGCCAGATATTGTCCTTTGACCATCTGTTATGTCAAGCCCTGCTGACAGATTATAATTGACTAATAACAGTGAATAATATATTTACACATTAGTAACTTTATGCAGCACTCTTAAAACTTTTAATGTTTTCATTGAAGAACTTATTCATTAGAAGTGCTTATTTGAGGCAGTTCTTTAATATTTTGCTCCTACACACATACAGTGCTTAATCGAGGGCAATACCTCATCAAGTAAATACACTAAGCAAACTTCAGTGTTTAGCTAACAGTTACTACCGGTAAGTTTGCATGCATATTGAAAACTGATATATTTAAGTAAAACTAATCAAACCTCATTATCATGTTTTTCCTTCAAGAGCATCTCTGTTAGTCGCTTTCTTCTCTCCGCAAGCTGTTCTTTTTTACCATTGTCTTTGTATAAATTATCAATTGCATTCATACTGTGGATCAACAACAAATATACATGTACAGTATTTTATATTAATAGACCTCTTTTGAAAATGGTGGTTTTTACATCTAGGCATAAAGGATCTTTAGAGCAGATTTTGTATGAGTGTGAAACGTACTGCACAGTGCCGTGTCAGTGTCACTGCCATGATTTCTATAAAAACATTCGAAATTTTGGCCATAACACTGCCGTATTACCTGGAGTAAAAATTTAGAATAGTGCACTTCCCATACCAGTAGGAAACATACATGTATGGCACTGACTTACATACAGTAAGTACATTAACATGTGTAAGATAAAAATATGAAGTATTTTTTTCCTCAAACAAAAACCCACTACAGTATATTAAATTTTCGCCAATTTTTTCATTGCTACCCACTGATCAAGACAACCATGCATCACGACATGGAAGTTGGGCAATACACTGCCGTCATTCAGAGTATGTAAAGATACCAAACAATTTGTTTGATTGACAGCAGACGTAGTGGTTGCCTGTTTTTCTTGTTTCATCTGTTGGTCTTGATCAGAGTGTACAATGAAAACACAGCTGAAGGTCATTCTGAACTTTTAAGAGTGACAGAGCTTATAGAATTTGTATTTTGAATTTCTATAGACCTATATTTTCTATATACATGTTATAAATCTGATTAGTTGGAATCATTTCAAAAGCCATTTTATAAGCTTAGGTTACATGTATATTACCGAACAGGGAATGAAAGGTTTGAAATTTGAACCACACAAGACCAAACATCATAAATGATTTATAACAGATCAATAACAACAATGTTAGTCACTGAATTATTACAAAACTACGCTATAAACTGTAGCAGAAAACGTCTGAATAAAGAGTAAGGTTATTGAATCGATAAATTTCAACTTTATAGATGAATATAAGTAGGAAAAACACGAAGAAATATCAGCTTGTCTTTGGTTATTACCTTTCTTGAAAGGAGCCTTCAGAACCCCAAGCCCTTTGTTTAGTCGCCGTTACTTCGTTTCTTCTAAAGTAATCGGCGTTATTATCCCAGGCATGTCTTCTGTCGGCTTCATTTTGATGTCTCCTTACCATAATCCCTTCAGAAAGGTTTTTATAGTTCTTCATCCAGTATGGCTGTAACGTTGGAAGCGCCATTTTGAAATTCCAAATGGAAACCTAGTAACGAACGCTTCTGTTTGACATGCGCGAGAATATGATGGAACCAATAGCGTTCAAATATAGTTTTATAGGAAACATTTTTCATCTGCCGAAATAGCTCAGTTGGGAGAGCGTCAGACTGAAGATCTGAAGGTCCCTGGTTCAAACCGGAGAGTTCGTAGGAACTCTGAACAATCCCGGGTTTCGGCACATATTTTTTTCATTATCACATAAACTTTTTCTTTCGTTTAGAAATTATCCTTTTAAGCTTAGATTATTTTGTAAAAGAAATTAAGCAACTTTTTCAACCGATATGAAAAAATTATTTCTATTAAAGCAAAAATAAAATTGATAAAAAATGTTGTCAAAAACTTATTTATTTACAGTTCACTTATTTTCACCTTTAAAAGAATACACGTTTTTACAGATAAAGAAGAGTTTCCTAAAAGACTAAAAAGATTACAAGGTAACCCCCAAAACACAGGAATCCTAAGCTAAGGAATTTTTAATGAGGCTGAGAAATCGGTCTCAAGCACGAAAAAGATCATTTATCCCAATGACAAGAAAGGACAAATTTACTTATGTCTTGTAACATAATCGACATAATCGACAGCTCTTAAAATGATCCATAGCTTGATATCTTCCTTGGAATGGACAATATTTTTGGACATCGGTTTTTGTGCATATATGATGTAAATAAGTTTTACAAGTTTAACTATGTTCTGTGTTTTGGGGTTTTGAAAGTTTTCTTATTTTCTACTCTTGCAGCTTCTTACTATCAATTTTTATTTTTTTTTAGGTTTTTTTTAATATGTGATGTTGTCATGCAAATGTCAAGTTGCAAATGTCATATGAATTTCTTGGGTATGGGATCCCTGTGGAACCACAGGAATCCCACACAAGGATGTTTTATGTATTCAAACGAAAACCATTTTTCTCACTTCTCATCCGGTCAGTCATTCATGTAGTCATTCTTTGGTCCATTTCTTTTTGCTTACAATGATTCATCTTCAAATTGGAAAACTGGACTGGAATGTTAGGAATTCGGTATGGTGTGGAATCATCGTTAACTCTTCAATAACGATCTTTGGATTTGTCGAGTAAATCTTGAGACGAGTTCTCTGGCAAATCATCATCATCATCAAAAGGTTCTTGAAATGCAGGTATTGATTTCTTGCGATTACTTTGCCGTTTAGACGGACTCCCCGATCCGGACTTCCCTGATCCTGATCCTGATCCTCCATATCCTCCACTAGTGACTTCATCGGAATATTCGGGGTCCTTACCCTTTAGCGCATCAACTGGACTCAGTCCCCCGACCGAGTTGAAACAACAACTGAATATAAAGCAGCATAGGATAGTCACGAGGTGAATGAAAGCCACACCCAGTCCTGCGCCACCAACGATCCTCTGATGTTTGTCGTGGAAATAGTTGAGTCCTGTGCAGCCCACAATGTTGATGACGTCGACTGGGTTCTTGATGTCCATGTCCCACCCACAGGTGGGTGATGGAACTTTGCAGCATGAACTGGGAACACGATTACTCACACCCTTCAAGAAACAATAGTATCAGCAAGTTAGAAATGCGCGCATTTGTGGCGTGCGCTGCGGCTCTACTCTTAAAACAAAATGATTATTATATTGAATGGCGGGTGCATGGATGAGCAGTTTGAATACGCTATAGTTGTCAAACGGTTTCATTGCATCTAGCAGTTCTGTCCGTGCCGTGATCTTAAAAAATAAGTATGATTCTTAACCTACCTGTTTGGCAGCCCAGCCTGAGGTGAACCAATCTCGATAGTCCATCACGCCACAGCACCCAAACCCTCTCTGTATATTATCCAGCGCCTTGGTAACGCCTGCATCAGACCCGTACAAGCTTAGCAACTGGTACCCACTAGCAGACTTGGTTTCCTTGAGGTTGCCCTCCGTTCGCATCGTAAAATAAACAATCCCCAAAACAAGTTCTGTTATGAGCATTATGAAGTACAAAACTGCTACCACAGTCAATAGTCTGTTGTTTTCTTTAACTGCTGCGAAGAAACATATCCCTGATATAAACAGAATAAGGAATATCAGGCCGATTCGCAGTCCAAGACTACTGGAAAAGGCTTCTGCTTTTAATGTGAAGTAGTCTCCAAATGGAGTGGCTATTGTGTCGCCAAATATGATCAGAACTAAGCCGATGAGAAGAAATAACACATTGAATCCAATGATACTTGATTTGACGACTTTCTTGCCATCCCAAGCCATCGCTTATTTGAAGAATGGATTCCAATAAATCTGGAAGCAGAAAAAATATCAATATATATTGCGCATTCAAGCTGAAAACGAAGACATTGCATACACATATGAGTGGCGCGCAACTTTATGCTACGGACCTGACACGCGGTGCAACATTGTGCGCAGTGTTTACACGACGCAATTATTAACACACAATGTTAATATCTGCAATTTTTGTCTACAATATTGCGCGCAATGTTGCACCGTGTGCCCGCACTTTTACAGTACTGCTTCTCGATATCAGCTGCGGAATCGTCATAGCAACGAAGAAGGTTTTGAGGGACTTCTACATTCACTGTCATGGAAACACTTTGATTGATGTTCATCAAAACTTTATTTCCTTGCGGCGGCAAAATGCACGATAACGCGCTTGATAACGAGAATACTTGTTGGTAAAATCAATGTCGGAAAACGTTTAATTTCTTTTACGTAAGGTAACAATATTAAAAGCAAAATAAGCAACTTTGATTGCATAGAACTGTCACCTTGCCGCTGTGATCTAAGCTGGTTTGCTATATTATGTTTGGAGAACTTCTTTACCGGCCTAGAAAATAAGGACCTCCCCCTCCCTTAGGGATAGTGCAATAATTATCAGGAAAGGGGGGGAGGCGAAAAACCAAAGTAATCTAGCAAAAACTTAGACAGCCCCCCCTCATGATAATTATTGCACCATCCCCTACCCCTGAAGGACTGGCTCACGCATTTTTTCGTGACTAGCTAGTCTGAAAGTCTGCGCGACAGACAATTAAGCCACCACCTTACTTTTGGGACAAATATCAAAGTTAGGATAATAAACATAGCGGTAAGATTGGGCCTTGATACGACAACATGTCAAAAACCTGCTAGTTGATCTGACTGTGGATCATGATCTCTCTGATGAAATAGCAATAGAAGATATTATGAAACGAAACTTCATAACAACATAAGCATCAAGTGGCAGAACAAGTACCCGAGTGAGTCACTAGTCAAGAATTTGACCCAAAGTTTTATGTACAAGATCACTGCTTGGTTAAGAATTTGCCCGCTTTTCTAAGCAAATAAAGACTAAACAGTAATCCCACTGATTGTTCTCCCAATTAAAATATTTACATAAAAGAAATACTAAAACAATATATTTGAAATAAGGAAGAATGAGATGCTTCTTATATTCTTATGAAAAAAGTTGAAATAAATGGATTGAATTGGAAGATCAATTTGCGAGTTTTGAAACGCAACATTTAATTTCGCAGCGATAGTAACACCTTTAGCAACCGTGTAGAACTGTCTAAGCCGCTTTACATTTGACTAACTTTAGGTGCCAAACCTTATTTCTTTGCTAACAAGGCTTACTCTAACCCTTAACAAATGAAATTTTGCTCAAGTTTCTAAATGACATTTCGGTTTATCAAGTGGAATCAAAAATGAAGTACTCGCAAATAAAAAAAAAAACGTCAAGAAAAATTAATATGTGATCAATAGCAAACAACAAAATTCATTTCGCCTTATAAAAGATTTCAAAAGCAAATTCAAAAGTATAACTAATTCGTAACTGAAGCTGAAAAAAAAGAAACAGAGCAAAATAACGAAACGTGTGAAAATTCACGGATTGTTTACAAGCTTCAACAGGTTAAGTAGAGGATCACAGTGAAGATTACTCCCACAAGTTCTTCACTGTTGGGATTATCCAAAAGATTTTTCCCGCCAAAATTGAAAGGTTTCTCAGAAGACAGCTTTTTTCAGAGATTCCTTTTGGGACGTTGTTATTAACTACGAATCCTGGATTGGCGGGAATCTATTTTGCTTCCACATACCAGTTAGTGTGATCCTTGCTTTGTAATCTCATGTCGACTTTTTCTCACTCTAAATCATGTCCTCTTCTCTTCTCCATCGCTTGAAATCCTCAATAAAATTCTTTTACACCATTAGATCTAATTAGAAGTGACTTTGTATTCTTCTCTAAATCAAGAAGCCGCTGCTAAACTAACAGAAGAAATCCGATAAATTCGGGGGACGATTAAGATAAATTATTTACATGGTCTGGTCATTTCTAGAAAGATTTGCTAATTGAGGGAATGAGTGTTGTATCGGTTGTTTGGTCATGCGTGGAGCAGGTTGTTTGGACACCTGCTGTGGATGGGCACCCTGTGTACTGCGGGTCATTAGACACTGTCAACAATTCATGTTTCCGAATCAACTTAGTTACCGTTGCTAAGTCCCACAAGCTCAACAAATTAGCCAGAATATCTCAGAATTTAAAACTCTGATCGCGGAAATTTGATTATAAATCGTTTCAATTCTTTACTGTCTCATGAAAATAAAATAAAATTGCCTTGTAATCCTTGTAGTTCTCTTCAAAACAGAAAACGTGTTTTTGTTTGTGGGACAAGATCTTAATTCCTCCGGGAAAACTTCTGCGAAGGTGATTGGTCGCTATTGTCTTAGTCGGAACCATCAATGGTAAGTCACCTGAGAGACTTGGATGCACTTCAGTGTTAAGCCTTTACAGCTTAAGTAGAACTCGAGTAAAAAAGATAGTTCTATGGATGGGCACCCTGTGTACCTTGGCTCATTAGATTCGCCGGAGAGACTAGCTCGCACTCAGAGGTAAAGTCTTACATATGGAGTATTGGAAGAAGGTAGTTCTATTAACCTATCAATGTTCGATTTCCCACTACAGTACGCACATCATAGAGGAAAGTCATGTAGACTGCCTGTCGTGTGAAAATACGGAAGATCAAGCTGAAGAATTCTAGTTAAGAAGGGCGCGCAAACACGAAGGCCTTTTGCACATGACGAGCATGAAAATCGCGTAATTTGAGGTAATGTATGGACTTCGTTTCTGCAGGTATCTGGTCGGGCTTGGGGATACATTGGAATGGGACAGAGGAAGAGAGAAAAAGAGAGGGAAGAGGGAGGGGGAGGATCATTAATGATTATTTCAGCCATCTTGGCGTTATTTGATTGAATAAGATTTGACAGTTTTCTGTTTGATGGTGGACAGCATTGCACATTTACTTAGGGGCATTTTTCAAAAAGACAATGGCTGCGGGCAGGCGTTCCCTCTCCTCTTCTTTCTCTCCTCATTTTCTCTCGGCCCCTCTCCAGGAACGCCTGCTACGCAGGCTAATAAATATATAATTATATCGCGCCTGAATTAAATACCACGAATCAGATGGGCAACACAAATCGTTAACAAGATGATACATCTTAGCCACGTTTATTCGTTTATTTTTATTGTTAAAAAATATTTATTTTGTTTAGCTTGTTTAGAAGAAAAATTACAGCAATAGAGAAATTCAACGGTGCATTTGTTTTTATTTATATTTACAGGCAATGAAGTAAATAACAGACCTTTTTAGAGATGCTGTGAGCGCCTTTAAGAATATCGCAGACACAGACATGAAAATGAGGCATTTTCGGGCAAGATCGCGCACGCTATTGACGCTGCACGGAAATGCCTCGATATCATGGCTACGCCTGCCATATTTTTGAAAGCGGTCTCACATATGGAAAATGCCCTATTAACTTACAACTGCATGAACACTGACTGGATAGGATTCATTGTGGTGATACACCAACCATGTTGGACGGAAAAACAATATCTAAAGTGGAAATTGGAATCGTGAAACGTTTTGCGCAACATTGTGGTTCTGCAAGCTACTAAGAGACATGATGCGCGCTGTTATTAATAAATAATTATTTTTACCATCGGCTACGCCTCGTGCGTACATTACTTTTTGACCAACTTTTGAAGTCATATCGTAGGAAGATACACCACGCTAAAATATCGGAAAGTTGTTAAACACTGCATTAAATATATTGCGCAAATTAACATTTTACGTACAGTATTTGTCAAAAAAGTTGTCATACAAAAAAGACTTAAAGACCAAAAGACGTATCACGTAATGAAGTGCAGCTTACAGCGAAACAATGTTTTAGAGTAACATCTCACGATCCGCATTCGGTTAACGCCATTTTTTTCTTACGAATATTTTTCTTGATTCAACAAAACCGTTGATAAGAAATGGAGCAGACCTCCACCGTTTACTGATAAAGGAATCTTGCAATTCCACTTAATTCTTTGACTTTATACAGCGTTTTTGACTTAGTACCGGATTATTGCGCAACTCAGAAAAATAACTTTTAAATATTTTTTAGTCAAATTAATTGTTATATAAATAATACTTTCTTTTGAACTATTTAAATCTTCGCGTATAAAGCGACTGGGTATTTTCTAACGTTTTTCTGGGGATCCTCTTGCGTTTTTTTATCGACCCATATTTTAGCCCATTGGTCACGTGACATATACTCTCGACGTCATGTGCATAGAAATGAGTTAACTTTGAGTTAACTTTCCCCTCCTTGCTCCTTGCTTTAGGGGGATGTCGGGCTTTACAATAGTTATCGTTTAGTAACTTTTTCATGCGCACACATCATACCCTCATACAGACCCCTCGCAGCACGTCAGAATGCAGCTCAATTTAGAGGACAAACAATAGGTTTCAATTTTCAGGAGATTGAAATTCTTTTGTTTTATCCTCCAAATTGAGCTGCTTTGACGTTATACAGGGGTCTATATTGATACGTGCATTTAAGGGCCAAAAAATTTTATATTAAGGGCCATTATACTGGTCTTAAATTCCCTGAAATGTAATTTGGACTCCATTCTCTAGTTTAACTATCAAGTTATCTGGTATAGTCCTTGTAAATACTCGAGTCCATCAGTGGCTGTCTTCGTGCTTCACGATTCTCTACTAGCTCGTATGCCACAACTCGTGTTGATTACTCTAGCGCTCTACTTAGACTCAGGTACCTTTGATAACGACTTCGGGATTAAAGAGAATTCGACCTCAGAGGGCAACGGAAGCCCAACTTCAAGATGTAATATTATGGAGTCCATCCAATTTTCGATTGTACTGAATGATGGCCTGCGTGAAATCAAAAGAATATTTTGATTTAGGATGGTTGTGCAGCGTACAGGGTAACCTAGCTACACGGAAAAGAATGAAATCCAAACTCGAACCTATTGCACCAAAGGCTGTGCTCTACTAAGCAATACCACCACTTTGCTAATACAAATTTTCTCTCCTTCCAGTTTACTCAGGGGGCAAAATGGTGTTGCACGGCCCCTTCATTCATTAATTCAACAAATTTTCCCCCTGAGTAAACTGGAACGAGAGAAAATTTGTATTAGCAAGGTGGTGTATTGCGCTAACCCTGCTGAATACACGGCACCGTACTGACACGGTTACGGCAATGTGCGGTCCATGGCCAAAGTTTTTCATAGTCATACGAAAAATGCTCTAAACCATGTACCGTGACCATGACTATGACTGTGTCCGTGACATAGCCGTGTAAAGCATTTTGATTGGATAAAAGTTATCTTCCGCGATCTTTCCGACCAAACGACTGTATGTGAACTCATGTTATCTCATTTATTTCTTACCTTTTATCGGGATCAATGCTACAACAATTGAACGCTGCCCGGTAGAACACCTCGGGACAATCAGTACAAAACTTCTTACGGAAAGCTTCTTCATCGATACCAAAATTCTATACGAACAAAACCTATACATTACACTAATACTCTACAAGAATACAAGGTATAAGGACAAAAACCACAAACTCTATATCTTACAATAAAATAACCACTAACCGTTGATCTTGGAAGAAGCTCTGGATCAGCAAAGACTCTTCCTATGATCTAATATAGCAATGTTTATTGGAAATTAGTGCGCAGTAGTAGGAGAATGATAGGGCATAATGATGGGGATTATCATACATGGTGGGGCTATCAGAATGATAACGACGACCATTCTTTAATGCTAAAATTGAATGATGGTGGCAGTGGTAGTGGTGGTGGTGGTGGTGTGTATGAGGGTGGGTGGGGGATGATAGCGATGATTATCGAGGGGGATGATAATGATAATGATGACACTGGTGGTGATAGCAGTCGTAATGGTTATATCGCTAGTTGGTGTTTACAATTAGCATTATGATGTTAACACGCCAATCACTTTCACAAAAGCTCTTCACAAGTTACTTTCTTTCACCAGCCAATCCAATCTCTGGTTGGCAAAAGAATAACAAAGGCTTACATCACAGCAAGTGATAATATTTAAGATAGAGGTGGTATTGAGTAGGGATGGTGTTGACGCAGATAAAGCCTTGTTTTCACTGCGACGCAAGCAAACAACGCAAGCCGACACAAGAATAATAACAAAACCTTCCGTTCCCTTGCGCTTGTGCTAGCGTTTGCTTGCGTCGCTAGTAAGAACCAGGCTTAAGAGCAAGAGACTGATACTAACAGTGATGGTCAACCCTACCTCGCACATCACGACCCCATACGAAAACATATCCACACGCTCATCATAATTTTTCCCTTAAAAGCAAAATTGAAAAAAAAAATGTTAGGCAATACTCATGTACAAACACAGAGCAATACATATAAATACATTGGTACCAAAACGTACCAAAACACTGAAGAAGCTCAAACGAGCAAAACATATTTGGTATTGGTTTTTAAAGTTGCGATATAAATTCATTTAAACATCAATACTAGACGCCTAACGGGCGTTCACTCGGGCTACCTGTGGTTGATGCATTACCTGTGGATGTTGCATGTGAAATCGTGACATGAATATAGACAGATAGATAGACTGATAGATAGAAAACCGAAACCTAGACTCGGCATACCTTACAGGTAGCCCGAGTAAAAACAAAATTTAATAAATCTGACAAATGTGCTAATAAGAACTAACCATTTAACATCTCCGGTGCCATCCAGAAGGCTGTTCCCACTACAGTATACCTGCAATTATCAGGCAGAGGAGGAATGAAACCCACCCCAAAATGCATTGCGTTTGGAGTTCTTTCGAAAGAACTCCAAACGCAATGCATTCTGGGATAGGCTTCACTCCTCCTCTGATTGTCAGGTAAGGGTTACATTGTGTGGATGGGAAAGCCGTAGAACGAAGAGGGAAAAGCAAGGGAAGACCAAACGATCTGGTGTCAAGGAACAGATACTTTGAGCTTGGGTGGAATAATTCCTCATTTCAGACCACGTGTCAGTCCCTAGTGAATAAGATCATTTCATTTAGTTGTAATCGTATTTATGTGTCTTCTCATGTGCGACCGTTAGACAAAGAAATGATATTCTAGGGAATGACACGTAGTATGATGGAAGTGTTTGCTCCATCCCAGTAACCCAAAGAAGGGTTTACATATGAGCCTATACTATAAAGGATCATGGGCGAGTTTTCCAGTCACTGATTTTTTCGCACCTTTTCTTTGGTCCAGGTGGTCTTCCGCCAGGCAACTTCGAATGGTTGTTGCCGTTCTTAACATAAGATGGTGGTTCTTCCGTCACTCTTGCCAGACCAAAATCAGCCACAACTACTGTCATTTCCTGGTAATATATGAAAAAGTAAACCATTCTGAGAACAATATTTTATAAAATGAATAAATGCTAAACTAGTATTAGTAAGCTAAGTGAGAAATAAAAACTATCTTCACAATTCTTCAAGTGAGGATTAGAAGAGATCGATATGATTTTTGTCAGTTGCTTGAGACCAGCTTTTGGTTGGTCAAGTGAGATATATAAAACAAATCCCTGCGTATAGAGTAGATTTTGTATATGACTGGGAAAAGCTCAAGGACACGTGCCGTGACGGTGCCGTGTCTGCATTGCCGGATGACAGTGATCTCACGCACTGTGATTGGTCTACTACTGCAGAGGGGCCGTTCCGTGCCGTGGTCCTCACCATACAGGTTCCGTGCCGTGCCGTTCCAAGGTCATACAATATTTCCATGTAGTTTATATCAGACATGCTGTATATACTTTCATTAATTGTGGGCGCATTCTTTGCATCTATGGAAATCAACCAGCACCTACCTCGTCGTTCTTTACTAGACAGTTGTTAGAGTTCAAATCCCGGTGCATAACATGCATTTCGTGGAGATACGCCTGAACAGAAACACAAAAGAAACACCGAGTATAACCCTTCAACAATATGTGGCCAAAAAATAAGGAAATGCAAGTCTCTCCTTACCATTCCATCTGCGATGTCACGGCAGAATTTGACTTTTTGAGTCCAAGAGAGCGGTATAATCTAAAAGAGGAAAAAAGGTACCCATTGATATGAGTAGGGGAACTAATGATTGGTAAAAATATTATATAAATATTTATCAATGTTCAATGCAAATAGGACTGAGGGCCAGCCACAAGAAGGAGTGATGAAACACTTCGGCGGTGCTCCCCAGCCAGCAGCTCCAATCCTGGATCCAGCTCAAAGAAGTTATCAGGAGGAACCATGGCAGCCAGTTTCGGCCCCTACTCCTCAACTGCCTTCCGCCATGGCGGGCCCCTCCCTAAAGAGGCTTCATAGCTGGTGCTGACTGGACAACTAACTTCTTGCACAACATTGCGCTGCAATTCAAGTTGCAAAGCAAATATTGCAACACAGTTTCTTAACTATACGAGGCAGTTCTAAGTTCAAAGAAATTCTTTAGAAAAAACCTTACTCAGGCTGTCCTTACACGGAACCAGATGAATTTTTTAACTGTACAAATAGCCCTGTCATGCCCTGTACACGGAACTGTGCTATCCGGACAAACATTCAAATGCCTAGCCGTGCGTGCAAATTACGGTTTCGTGCAAATAGAGCAGAGTTCGCATGAGTGTGAAACGTACCGCGCCGTGCCGTGTCAGTGTCACTGACGTGATTTCTATAAAAAACATTCGAAATGTCTGCCTTAACACTGCCGTGCCGTTTTCACAGTCATACGAAAACTACTCTAAAAGACACTTTTTCGTATCGTGTATTTGAATGGTAAATAACTCGTCCAGTACCGTCCTTAGTTTTTGTTTTGGTTTGCGCAACACAACACATCTTCTCACACGATAAACACGATCAGACAGCTACACTTTACTACTATTAATCACCTTGTTTTCTAAGACTTTCCGCAGAGTTCCTCCTCTTATGTATTCTAAATAAAAACAAATATATGTGAATATCAAAAGACTCCGAGACCCTGTTTCACTAAAACGCTCGCCTATCACCTCTGAGGCTCTTGTCTTTCTGACTCCAAGGGGTTTTACGGATTTTCCTCCCTCATCTCAAATCAACCCTAACTAAATCAAACTGGTTAGAGCTGTGCTCCGGGGTCATATATGGATTGTATAGCGGCAGCCATGTGCCTTCACATGCTTTCAGTTCGACCCCGTTGTCTTGAACTGAAAAAAAAACCCTAGCTCTCTTTGGGCTTGGGCAACTGGTCGGGTTAAATAGATGGCCGGTTAATAGAGGTTGTGAATCGTACAAACCTGTAATTAAGTTTAGGGTACGTCCCTTGTATAGTATACCGATAAACCGCAAGACGTGTGCGTGATGCAGACTCTTCAATAATGAAACCTATAGTTCAACAAATTCTAGCTTTAGTATTATAATAGTAACAGGCATTGCCGCGCTTTACAGTACTATAGGAGGTTTTGGATGACTTTAAACTAACGTCATGGACTGCACCTTGCTGTGACCATGTCAGTGCCATGGAGTATATGAAAACATTCGACACTTGGTGCGCGCTGTAACCGTGCAGGACAGTTTGGCATCAACTTATGCAGCTGACTGAAATGTGGTGAAAAGCAGGCCGACTTTGGTTGACTCTGGTTAAAGTTGGTGTTCACTAGTCATCGTGTGCATCAAGCAATTCTACAAACCTCCTTCAGAAAGTTGTCCGTTTCCTCTTTGTTGTAGTTTAAGAGTTCTTTCATGACCATCACTTCTCCTGTTTGTTTGTGAGTCACCTAACAAAACACGAGATGAGATATAATAAAGGCAAGATTACAGTAAATATGATTTACATTCAAAATACCTTAACCACTTGTCCAAAGAACCCTCGACCTATTTCTTCACCGATGATCAGATCACGAGGTCGAAACACTCTACAATAAAATTAAATAAATATCTTATTAATCTAATCTAATATATTATTTGTTATATATATTGAACAAAGTTTTGTTTTCAAGGTACCCTGGTTAGAGTCTCCTATGACCAACAATCCCCATCATTTTGAGATAAATGCCCCTTTTATAGTCTCCGGCTGGGAAAGCGCCCCTTTTAGGGTCCGATTTTTCATAACAATAAAACAATTTTGCACCTTTCAGGGTCATTTTCAAAACTGTCCATCGAGCATCCCTACCCAATTTTTAAGGGAGTCCTCCCCCGGGCAATGAGTATGGGAAATCTTGATGATATTTTCTAATGAAAACAACAATCCAATAATCTGTTCCCATCTTACCTGTTGTTACCATGGTCATACTTAAAAGACTGAGCTCGTAGAAGTGGAGACCTTATCTTTGGAACGTCAGACAAAGAATTACTGAAAACATTTAATGAAATTATCTAATGTTAAGTTTTTATCAGTTAGATGAATTTAGTCAGATCTCTGTTGGTGGGAAAATGTATTCTCCTGATTTTCTGTTCATCCATCCATCCATCCATCCATCTCCATGCATGCATCCATTCATCATCCCTCCCTCCCTCTCTCCTTCCATCATTCTTCATCCATCCATCGATTTACTCCAGTAATACCATGTCTTCCGAGGGCTTTAACAAGCCTGAATTTCCCTCATGCATAGAACACGAGGGAAATTTAGAAGACAAGGAAATCCTTTGTCTTTTACTAAATTTCCCTCTCGCATATATTAAATGCAGGGAAATTTAGCAAAAGACAAAGGAATTCATTGTCTTCTAAATTTCCCTCATGTTCTATGCATGAGGGAAATTTAGAAGACAAGGCCTCGTCTCATCCCTCAATCAGAGTCATTCGTAATAACTCTTCTCATATCATCTGGACACTAGCTGGTTTGGATGACTGACCCAGCTAGAAAGCGATTCCTATGCTAATGAGGCTGTACATGCCCTTCAGCCATGTGCTCACAAATGTGGGATAGCAGTGTTTGAAATTTGTTGTGATATTCCTGTGCAATGGTCCCTGTAGGATGGGTTTCTCAAATCTGCGCATGCTCAGTCAAGATATAAATTGAAAATAACAGATTTTTTTTCTATTTTTCTTTTATTACATTTCTTTTGTTGTTTAAGCAAAACAAACAAATGTTTGGTCATGCCTACATTCTTCTGCGAATTTATGAGAATCAGTCTAGCGCAAAACAAACAAACGTTTGGTTATGCCTACATTCAAGCTAATGAGTTTGTGTTCATGCTTCTGTGACTTAGCAACTCAAACATCTAAAACCGCAATGTTTTCGGGAAAAAGTTCCACAAATTTTCCCCCCGTATGCAGGGAAATTTAATCACTAATTTCCCTTGTGCCATGGTATTACTTATAACTTAAAGTGCTTATAACACCTAAATCAATGTTTTCAGTTCTGATTCTATGTCAAGTGA
>OCZR010034090.1:0-16502 GCA_900234385.1 Anemonia viridis
ATTTTAGACTCTTTTAGACATTTTGCAGCCAAAAAGCCTCTAAAAAAATAGGCATTTTCCATGTTTATCAAACTGTGATAACCACAGGAAGCCCATTGGCAAAAGTTTTTGTGTTACATACTGGCATGATTTTGTATCGCCATTTACCTTACTGCGGAGAAAAGATTTTCACCCATGATGGTCATCTCACAGTTGACATTAGCTTGATTGGATGCTAGAAACACTGGTAGACTTTTTGGGTCATCTCTGATAAAAGATAAGGATTATGATAAAATGATAGATAAGGACTATAAAATGGCTACATAAAATATTCAGGCAAAGTTAAAACCGAGACAATCATGCTGTGCAGGGGCTATCCCTATACGCATTGGGGAGGGGGTCCCAAGCCCCTCCAGGGACTGGCAGTATTTTTTAGTGTGGACTTGTCACAGCTTTGTAAAAAAACTGTTCCCTTCACTCCCTCCATGGGATGACCAACGTTGGGTCAGGAGAGTATACTTTCCACTGAATTTCAGTGTGACAGGTACTGGTGGTGATCTGTGGCAGGATTGCCATGGTTAGCTCTGGATCCAGGGGAGGGGTGCAGGGGGATGAGTGATTTATGGTAAATTATACCTTTATTATTATCTATTATTGATACTTTAGTCCCGAACATTAATGGTGCATCCCTCCCTCAAAAATATCCTGGGGGTGGGGGGATGGGGTTGGGTGCATCCCTCCCTGAAAAATTCCTTGATCCCCCCTGACTTGAATTGACGTTGTTAGTCAGACCCTGAAGAACAGCAGCTGATGTTCTCTGAATGGAGTCTGAAGTGCATTGTTAATTCAATCCTCAGACTAACCTGAAATATCCAATGTGATAGCCCTGATCACTATTACATGCTCTTATGACAGTCTGGAATTCAGGGGGGTCATAATAGTGCCGCCAGTGTAAATGATAAGAAATGACAGAATTTTCATCAATGTCTTTGAATTTCCCTGCCAGCACATCATATGGGCCAACTAGCATCAAATCAAGTGTGTCAATCAATGCACCTAGAGATAATTAGTAATTATTATCATGGATTATTAAAGTATGAAAATGTATTCAATAGTATCCATGCCTAAATTCAATGAGTAGTCTCCTTCAAAAGTTGTTTTGCTTTAGCATTGAAGTAAGTTAATTACAGCAGCTATGCATAAACAGATATGCTCAGTTGCATTGTCCAGAAGCAAGATGGCAATAAGTGGCAATAAGCTGACTGCAAGTGAGAATTAAATGGGACATTGAATCAGACATCACACATCAGAATTGCAGACCATTCCTGATTACATGGTTTTGATGAGTTTTAATACTTACATTCAGGTTTATCTGAATTGAAAGTCTTGCAAAATTCCCAAAAATCATAAAAATCTTGAGGCATTTCCATTTTGAACTTGTCTTGTATTTCATCTTTAATGTCTTGAGGTAAGGTTTTTGCTTTGAAATATTAAATGTTAATAATGAAGAATGAATTGCTACTGTATTAAAAAATGGCATCTAATAGTGTAATGATTTAAATAATGACAATGTTGAGTATTAAGAAAGTAGGGTACTGAGGGAATAAAATGGGAGATCGGACTTGTGGGCTGGGAAATGGGATAAAGACACCCCCTTCAGGACCTTCTGTAAGAACAACACAGAATTTTGGAAAACAACTAAAATGCGAAAATACAATCAACAATGATCGAATTTTCAAATTCAACAAACCCACGTTATACTGCAGATTTTTCCTGTGTATTTTCACTAATGTTCACTTTGACACTACACTTACCTTTCTTTGCCTCTATTTCTTTCTCGGAATCAGTAGAGTCACTATTTTGAACGTGTTTTTGTGGAGTATTTTTGCGTTTTCTTTTCTGTGCTGTAGGAGCTCTTGTTTTGTCCGCCATGTTGTTTTAGTGTCACGTGGTTTATCAAATTTGGCGCCAAAATCGAAGATGCAATGCATGTTGGGAAATATTTCTTTTTTTGAAAAATTCTTTTTTTATTTTTTGTTTCTTCATGTTTTTAATTCTCTGTTTATCAGTTTTTCTAAAGTAAAAGTACATTCTATTAACTTTCATTTATTTTTGTTGATGGAGGTATTTTCAAAAACCCAAAATTTCTAATCTGCACCCTTTATCACTAACTTTGATAGCAGCATTGAAAAGGGATTCAAAGTTTTAATAGCCAAATTCATTCACGCAACAGACAGGTGAGTGACACATTCACTCAGCAGACAGGTGAGGACTACTTATCATTTTGTATATTGAACTGATTACCATGAATATTAAAAATGTTTCCAATATTAACCCTTCCCCCACTATTTCACATAACTAGTGATCACTTACCCACCCACCCCCTCCCCCTGTTATGATACTCCCTGGTTCCTCGAGTATATAAAAATGCAACCCAAAGACCTCAACAAAAATAACCAATAAATTATGATTCACATGAAAAACTCGATGTATCCATCCATTACCAATTTATTGAATATTTTTCAATTTTTAAAATGAGACAATAAAACAAAATTATAATAATGATGATTAATAATGATTATAACTAATATACATGCATATTTTACACTACGTTTTCAAATATATTGAAGCCCATGCAAAACAATCTAAAAATTCTGAAAAGTGTATGATAGAAATTTATTGGCATAATTTTAAATTTATGCATAAGTGACAGTTTAGCTAGTCACGATAATATTTTTTGATGGATTTAATTCTGGGACGATAAAAATTAGGTAAAATTTAGATAGCAGTTAGAAAATCTTAGTACAAAGGCAGAATTTATTTAACAAAAAACAAACAGAACTCATCATGATTTAACGTGTCTATATATTTTAAATTGCAATCCCTCTTTAGTAACAAAAATAAAAGTTTATCACTTCGGCTATAGATCCTTAGCAGAACTTCAGGGAACTCAGTTCAATGAATAGGGAAGACAATAGGTTTTTAATTCTCCTCCAAATTGAGCCCCTTTGACATCACGTGCAAGGGTGTCATGTCTATATAATAATAATATTTGCTGTAAGCTTTTGTTATTTGAAATTACAAGAACCAATTGGCTTTGAATTTTTTCTTTAAAAACTTATAAAAATAAATCCAAAAGCCACATGAGAAGAATAACCAGGTTCATTCAATCAATCAAAACAATAGAACTAAAGTTTATTTATTTACAGGAAGGTGCAACAGGTGCTTAGACTGCAGATTTTAATAGCACATTTGTGAGATATGCTTCGCTTGTCATGCACAAAGGTGTCAATGTGAGGCCTCTTGCATAATGCGCAGTGATCAGTGACAGAAGAAAAGAATATATTTAATTTTAATGGAGCCTTGTTGTGAAACCTTTGTGCTTGACAAGTAAAGCATATATATCATTCTCTCAAGTGCACTATTAGTCTGTCTCTTAGTATTAATCTGGGACCAAGGAGAAGAGAGGGTAGTGAGGCAGTTCCTATACCCTTTTTCTTCAGTTCTGACAGCTGTACTTTAACTTTACAGGCTTTAGAGGGATTTTTGTATGAGTGGGAAACAGTATATAACCAAACATTGTGATTGGAGAATTACTTGCAAGGTGATGGCAATGTTACATCTAATAAGTCATACAGCGTGCATGGGGTAAGTCAGTACTGTATGTTTCCCACTCATACAAAAACTGCTGTCTTTACCACAATAAGGGTGCTGACTGCAATCCCTGCTGCTCCAACTAATACTATAATTTTGTTTTTATTATACATTCAGATTTTTTACTATATCTGTTAGAGTGCTTTCCATTTACACTTGTGAAAGTGTACAATTTGCTGTCACAACAAGCTAGTTTTGGCATCAATCAAGAAGGCATTTCCACAAAATTCCATGTGGCATGTGCCTTCAGTTGATACTTTGTGTTTTCTGACATAGCCATGACAACAAATCCTACGATTTCGCATGTGTGTTTGAACAGCACTGTAAAACTTTCCATATGAAATTTATCAGAGATCTCATTCTCTGTCTTGCACATGGCATGGTTGGGCCCTAACCAGATGCATCAAATCTGTTTATATTTTATATATATTTAGTTGCTATTTCTTTTATTAATTTTGTTTGTTGCTATCCCTCTGATTTAAGCTCACAGTAAGAAATAAATATTTGAACCAAAACAAACAAGCCCTTTTTATTGCAGAATTTGATACTGCAGCAATTGAATGAAAATAAGTCTTTAAAACAACTAATTTATTATAGAACAAATGGAAAATAGAAATAAATATTTCAACTTGTGTGACCTTTTCAGCATAGGCATAATGTCGTCTGATTTCAGACTATGTGTGACAGTCTCCCCTATTAATTCTATTTCTCTTTCATTGCTATGTGCAAACCAACACAACAAGTTCACAACAACAAGTCAATAAGCAACAGATATCTACCATCAATTGAATAAAACATGGGAACTCTTATTTATTCTTATTTACTCTTTATTGATTTTTACTTTATTTTATTATATAATACCATAATTCATGATTTATCTTTTTCTCTTCTTGGTAATGGAATGACTTAGACAAAGTCATTTTTATCTGACTAGTTACATAGTTAAATTACATTACAAATCTCTTCTCATTAAAACTCTAGAAAGGTACAGTCACATGAAAGATTTATTCAACTGATGGTAGTCAACAGACCTTTCCCAGGATACGGCCACTGCACAGGCATTCCCGAATGTATTTGCCAAAGCCTCAGATTGGTTACATAATATCGGGATATAAAGTTTCATAACACTTGCCAACATATGGGTTTTATTGGATGGTTCAACAATAGAGTGCTAATTTAACAATAAGCTTCTTGGCACGCTTATTAGCACCTTAGGGTCTTTGATTGTTTTATCGTCCAATAAGGTAGCAGCTGTTGGCAAGTACATCCAAGAATCCTGTGCATTTGACCGTATCATTGTCACTACTGTTGTCTTAATCACACAATGCATGTCAATGAAAACAGTGGAAATACTCTACCAAGATGCATATATTGTTAGAATGATCACTAATCTTTTCTCTAATGGAATGACTGCTGCTCTGAAGTGGAAGCACTTCTTCTGGTAGGGACAAATGAGCTACAGAATCTCACCCCTGTTCCCAGGGATAGTGGAATAACATTATGCCAAAAATGCAAAAAGAAGAATGGAAAACTTTGTTGTCTAGAGAAATGGTACCTAAGGGATTTTGTCTCCCCTTTTATTTCTCCTTCCCACCAGGGGGAGGGCACACTCACTCACTTAGGGGAGGGGGGAGGGGAGAAAAGGCAAACACCCTGTGGAACAGTCCATTTGACTGTTCTGTTCATTGACCACAAATAATAGTTTCAAGTCAAGCGTCGTTGCAAGTTGCATCGAAGCGAGACAAACCTCTGAGCTTGCAATGATAGAGACCTTTTTTAACACCTTGAACAATTATTTACATGTCTCTATCAATGCAAGCTCAACGTTCGTCTCCCTGCAATGCAAAGGCACGGCTACCTTTCAAGATGGCGCAGGGAACTCTGAAGGGGACTTAATTAAGTTTGTGGCTCTGCTTCTCCAGGCAAACAAAAGTAATTCACTGATTGCGAGTTTGAAATTGATTTCCTTGCTGGTATATTTGAACATGCTCATAATTTACAAATATGTGATGTCACTGACACGTTTTCTGGTTTTGATAAAGTAGTTAAATTCTCTAAAATACTGGGATTTCAGTCAGCGAAATCTCATTTTTTTTTAGTTAGCTACATTACCCCATTAACCGTTGACCTCACAGCCATGTATAAAAACTATTGCATTAGGAAATGCCAGAGTGTATATTGACGAGAACTTGAGATCTTTTTGAAGAGATTTCAATCCGGCCGTAGTATATTTGTCATTGGTATAAAATCTATTAATAAAACCTGCGAAAGTGAAACAAAATAAACATATTTATCAAAATATTATCGGCAATAGTGAATAGAAGAAATTTCTTTTAATAATTTTATAATTAGAATTCTTAGATCACTCTTGTTGTATATATTTTTCTATGGAAACCATATTTGCTAACCCTGCATTATGTGTGTGTTTTCACAACCCTAAAGATGGCTTCTTAGGCAAGAAGCTTGGTCAAATTAAATACGAATTTTAGCACAGATGAAACAACAATATAAAAGAGCCATAGCCAACCATCATGCTTCACGGACGTAAATTGATTTCCTCACATACAGAAAAAAAGCCATCTTGAATAATCGTCAACCAAATCTGTTTTCATCCGCTACAATCTTAGACAAAATTATAGTAATATTTTGGATCGTGAGTATTATAAAATCATTGCATTTTTTTGCAAGTTTTTGGTTGTCATTTGAAAAATATAAATAAATCGTAAAGCATGATGGTTGGCTATGGCTCTTTAATAGACCCTTTTCCAAAATGACGGCCGAAAATTTAAATGAATTAATATAAGCAACACTAGAAAGACTCAGCAATTTGACTTTAGAAACCCTAAGAAGATTCATTACATCAAGTGTTGTGTCGGCTGAGAAAACTGTTTTTGGAAATTGGGGTATTGCATTCATAACAAAATGAAACTTTGTATACTCGCTAAAATATAGCTGTTCTTTCTAGTGATGGTATTGGTTTTTCACCTGGTTGAACTTTAACTCAACTGAAATTCCAGAGAATTTTCACCATTTTGGAGAACGTGTGAGTAGATAATAAATAAATAAATTATGCACTGTCTGGTAATTAAAGCGAGTGGAATACTGATGTAGTGCTCCACTTGCTTTACCAGACGACGTATGTCTAAAATATAAGAATATTTACATGCGGGCTATAGGCAGTCAAGATCAACAGCAGAAGTTCATAACTAGAAGTGTCCATCTTCCAATAATTATGTGAAACGTCTTTTTTTAGTAAAATTAACTTCAGCGTCGGAAGTGACCAAGCAAGCAGTGCTAATCAAACAAAATGGCTGACTCAGGGTTTCCTGGGAGAGAAAAGCTTTTACGCCACTTGGATATGGTTTCACTGCAAAGTTTGGGTCATTTGCTGTCGCCATTCTATGTTCGATAATAGTACAGACCATAGAAAAGACACTTCGAGTTGCTTTTCACCATAACAAAGCCCAAAAGGTGAAAAAAATGTCTGGAAAATGTTTGAAAGAGCAAGTGCTTCAAGCTCACACTGTTTATACACGCGAGAACGAGTGCGAGCGTGTGCAATTCGTCATTCTATGTGTCTGTCCTTAACGAATCAGCGAAGCGCATGATTGTTATTTCATGGTGAAACACATCAGACGCCAACCCAATACCTGATGGACACTTCTAGTTATGAACTTCTGTCAACAGTTATTCATATTGGTCATCATATTGTATATTTTCATAGTTTTTTTGAATTAGTGTATCTACTTACATATTCTTTCATATTACTTGAACTGCATCTCTGTTTATTTAAATGCCAGTGAAGTCCAAGCTGGAGAAAAACAAATTTAATTATATAACTTTAGCTTGACATAAAAATGTAAGCTTTGATAATGAGAAATCCAAAATTGCATAGTGCAGTAAAGAGTAGACAGTGGAACAAATACTGTTGTTTTCCTTAAGAGACCTTTTCAGCTTCATATGCAAATTGCCCATTTCAGACCATACGTTATTCCCTAGAGAAATGTTCTTTTGATAAAATATTTGCACTTGAAAGAATCAACTCCCAAGAGTCACAGCACGTGGCCTGAAATCGGCACAACAAACAACAAAGCTGAAAAGGTTTATTATGGTTAAAATGAAATAAGTCAAAGTTAAAACTTGAGGCATTTCTGCTACTGATGTAATTCATGGCAGATCCTGGCTGTGGCTGATTATCTTGCTGCTTATTGCCATGTGTTTGCCTACCCTGTGCTGGGTTCCCTGTGCCTTTCACGGTCCACTGATCAGTGGTTATCCTGAGTCTGTGGGGTGCCCATGTCCTCTCTAAGGGCTAGTTTGTTTGGTAAGTATATACATTAAGGGTTTACAAGTATACTTCCACTGACAGCGGCCAGTGTGACTAGTGCCAGGTGGTGGACCATGGATGGTATCCATGGTGACCACCTTGCCGCAGGGGACATGCACATCCTTCCAGACTGCACTGAGGCACCTATGCCAATCCTTATCATTGCTGATAAATAATTGTAAATGCTATAGCTCACATTACCTTGTGGTAAAGATGGCAGTTCTCTGCATCCAATATCTTGTTTAATGAATGTTTTGTCTAGAAATATTAAAAAGAAGAATTCAGTCATAAAACATTTATGAATATTTTATAAAAAAAGCAATGCTTTGTGATCACATTATTGCATTCTCCGAAGATCATGAAAGTTGATCACAATGCCAAGTAAACTAAGCCATGCAAAACGAAAGATTTTTATTTTATTCCAAAGGTATTAACCTATGGCCTAAAAAAAATTGCCCTGGCAAGTTTGCTAATCTAGATGCAGACAAGTTGCAACTAGTACCGGTATGTTAGTGTAACCCCACTCAGCATAAGTGTATGTGGATATAAAATAATTCCTCATTCACCTAACTCTTACTGCTGATAAAATTAACAATTGAATTACTTACTGGAAATGGAAACTATCAGATAGATAACCAGTATGTATTATTGGCCTAATCAGGTCTAGTAATGACTGTCACACAATGGAACATTACACGACAGTTGATTAGAAATGCCTTGTAACATCGTCTGTCTGATTCCCATTTCTAGTTGGTGATTCAATTTGTTACTGATTTTACCAGATGACTATTTTACATCAAGATATTACTAATAACATAATGACAAGAAAAAGATTTTCCGTACCCTTTTATTTAAGCAAACTACAGGCCACATAGACATGCCTAATGTACAACAGCAACATATACATCCACATAACATCCATCGTATATTGTTAGGCATTGATTTACTCAATACTCTGTTGACTCTATCTATAGTAGCTTTGAATTCCTCAGGAGCAACCTGGAAAAGATAACATCATTATATAATACCAGATCAACAAATGAATGAAATAGATTAGTTACACAGCTTAATACTTGGCCATGTTTTATGCATAAGCATTAAAAAAAACAGTATCTCCGTAATGATACGCTGAATTGAAATATGGGGATGAATTTGAATAACTATTATTCTGGACTGACTTCCCTCTATACTTGTAAAAATGCTTTATGTTCCCACGTGAACACCAGGCTAGTTAGTCCAGAACAATAGTTATTCAAATTGGTCCCCATATTTCGATTTAATGTATAAAATTTGTAGAATACAATTTTTATCAATATGCATGGGAATAAATTTTATTATAATACCTTTCAAAGAAACAAAACAAAACAAAGCTCTGTTTATGGCATTACTGGTATTATATGGTTTCTAAGTCCTATAAAAACATGCTGAAATCTTTAGGAATACAGTACTTCAAAAGCTAGTGGAAATTCTTGCATATTTTATGAGATTTTTGACCCGAGTCCAAAAATTCACTCTCTTTCAACAAATATTTATTCCTATTACCCAATAAACTCATGTTAAACATACATTTCATTTTCATGCTAATATTGGCACAAGTAAGTATCTCAAGTATATCACTGGGAAAAAATGTATAATTCATTGTTTTTTAATGTAATTTTTTGTACGTAAATTACCAGAATTCTTCAAGGAAACAATTTTTAAGATACATCTTTGAGAGACAAAATTACAAGAGTATTAGAATATTATGAATAGCAGGAGCAGTAAAGCCCCCTGAAAGAAAAATTGATAAGAAATTTCTAGGAAATATTGTTAACACAATTCCTATTGTATTAAATTTTAGAAAATCACGTCCCAAAATCATAAGATTATTTAATTCTTGTGACATAGTTTAAATCATGATTCAATGATCCATTTAATTTGAAAGCTTACAAAAAAAAATTCAGTTCAGGAGATCTAGCTAGACAATTGCAAGACTTAGTTCAACATGATTTCCTAAACAATGTTGACATTTTTCACTGATCTTTTCGACTTGAACGTAATATTAATGTCTATCAAATTGAGAGCAAACAAGAGTCATAAACTAGTAGTTTATAAAGTAGAGTAGAGTATTTCCTGGAGGGAATATTTATTCAAAGAGCAACGTTGTTTTTCGTGACTTCTGGGTGACTTTAATACCTTCTAAAAGTGTTGTATTATACGCACGAGTTCTCGCATAAAAGTGCTATGTTTTGATTCAAAAGCGACCCAAAATCATTCATTTATCAGCCTAGAAGATATTTATTTAACTAAATGAGATAAGTAGAACATTACAGAGCGTGGAATATTGCTTCATTTACAGGAACTAAAACGTTAAAGAACATGAATGTCCGCCATGTGTTGAACGACACTCGTAAGATTTTCTCTACCTTCGCGTGAAGTCCTTGAGGGAAAGTCGGGTCGAACTTGCTGTTTAAACCAAATCTTTAAAAAAGAGGAATTCAAAGTTAAACATAAAATGAAAAGAACTGAGGAGGACTATAATTTCGTGTCCAAGAACGGAAACGATGGTGAGCTGAAGACAAAATGGTTTGGAAAACAAGATATCGTAAACAAAAAAACTCACATTGTCATATGTCCTACCCCTCGAACAACCACTGGATCTTTCTTCACTGGAACATAATCTTCCGAAACACGAGACACATCTTCAGTCTCGATGTTTTCGTCTATTATGGCGTCAAAGTTTGCCATCCAAAGCGTGAAATATTGGATCAAAGGGACGAGAGTTTGTTAGAGTTGTTAATGTAGTTCATCGATCGATCGACCGAAGAATCGGAAGTAGAAATGATATTTACTACGACGGCAAGGAATCATGGGCTACCACAGGGTACCCATCAATAGTAACAAAACACAAGTCACAATTAACGTGATGCATGAAAAAAAACCATTTTTTTGCTCTTTATATAGTTATTCATTGCCAAAAAAGTAGTCATAGAAACGGCTTGGACAAATGAGTCAAACATGGGATTATAACTTTGAAAAATTAACTTCTAATTTTATTAGGAACAGTCAAAAGTTTAACTATGTACGTACTGACAGCTTATTGGTTTCCTGAAAAGCGAGTTCTGATATATACATATTGATTTTGTGGCTCGTCATGAATGGTTTTCAAGTGCCAAGGTGAGCAGAATTTGTGCGAGGCTCACTGAGTTAGCAGGCGTATAAGACGCAGACATTAAACAAATAGGTTTAAATAATAAGTACAAGTATGTGGTAAGTCTAGGAAAGACGTCTCCAAGCTCGTTTGTGAAGTAGGCTTTCCTGAATAGAAATTGATTTTTAATATTATTCAACATAGGCAGACGACGTTGTTTCCTCAATTAATCCTTCTTTCTTTATTGTTCTTTCTTCTTTCCTTCCTTCCTTTTATCCTTATTTCTTTTCTCTCTTTATTTCTTTTTTCTTTCAGTTTCTTATCGCTTTTTTTTCTCTTTCTTTCGTTCTTTCGTTCGTTCTTTCATTCTTTCTTTCGTTCTTTCTTTTATTCTTTCTTTCGTTCTCTCTTTCATTCGGCTTTCTTCCTTTCGTTCTTTCGTTCATTCTTTCATTCTTTCTTTCGTTCTCTATTTCATTCTTTCTTCCTTTCGTTCTTTCGTTCATTCTTTCATTCTTTTTTTTACTCTTTTCAGTTTTGCTATCGATTTTTCTTTGCGGCATGTTGTACGAATGTAGCAGAGTAACTCTGGTTCAGGTTGTATCTGTTCTTTTTTACTCAGTTTTGCGGCTTTTTCTTATTTCGTGCTCGGTAATTTATTTCAGCTCTGTCCTGTGATCCTTTCATTATTGACTATTTCAGTTTTACTCTCCAATTTCACTAAATTTGAAAGAGTAAGAAAGTCTCAAGAAAAAAGTCTTGAACCTTAAACGTCAGCCGTATTTTAGTTTTCAATTTCCATTTTCATTAGAATATTTTCCACAGTTATATATAAACTAACCATATCATTAAACTTGCATTTTCTTCACTTTAATAAATTTATGTACTCAATCACCGGCTTCTGGTAGTAACATTATAGAGAACGCTAACGAACTTATATATAGAGTGCTTACAATATGTCCATGAAATAATAAAATCTAAATACTTTACGAACTACTAATCGAATTCTTATTTAGGTATTATTTTAAACAAGTAAAGTTGTGACGAGGTAATGTTTCCTTTGTATTTGTTTTTTCTTTGCCCGTTTTGGCTGAATGATAGCACCTAAATAGTACATAAATAAGAACTATTAGGTAGTAACTATTTAGATTTTATTTCATATGGACGCATATGTAAGCACGCCACTCTAATAGTAGTTTGAAATTAAATGACAGCAGAACTGTCAAATTGTAACGACTTACTCGTAATTACGTAAAAAGAATTACGTAAATCTGTCAAAAGATTGTGTTCGAAAAGAAGTGATAAACCATCGCTTTCCATTGCAATGTCATCAGCCTTTTTCACAAGTCGATTTATAATAAATACCCATAAGACTGCCAAGTAATTATTCAGTGCGACTGTTTTCCTGATTTCCCATTTTTTTATTTCGTCATGTCCAACTGCGAAAATAATTCAATTATCAAATAAATTATCTGAATCAAGTTTTAAATACATGAATATATAATATTACATAAAATCTTCGTTAAAATATGTTTTTTGTATAAGATTTTCCCCCGCAGATGATCAAATTTTAATTTACAATAATTGTGGATTTCATAATTTCATTTAAACAAGAAAAATATACTTCTTTTTGTTTACCGCCGTTCACCTTCAATTTTCATCCATAACTCTAAACGGAACAACTGGTGTGTTCACTAAAAGGCAATTGTCAGTTTACCATTATATACACATAGCTTGTAATAGCTTTGTAATTATTTAAACGACTTGTGAAAGATATTTTGATTTTGGTCAAATTTCGAGATTCTGCTCAAAGCAAATCTAATTTTATAGATTTATATATTTAAGGAACTGACTTGAATAGTTTCGGATTGTTCCACGGATATAGTCTTAGCATTGCAGAATGAATACTTTTGGTTTTGCAGTCTTTTCCATTTGTCTTCTCCATTTCAAGTACCACAGTGGAATGAGAGTAGTTGTGAAGATAGGGATGAAAGCACAGAACAGACCAACCAAGTTCGGTACGTCGTCGTTGATTGGAAAAAAGCTTTCAAGGACGTACGGGCACCAACTTATTAAAAAAAGACCAACTGCAAATTGGAGTCGGATGTGAGAATCATCGTCTACATCATCATCACTGTCGTCTTTTGACTGCTCGACGAATTTCTTGGACGTTACGTCTTGGATTTCGTCGTCGCTGCCTTGATTAAACAGATTGTACACAAGAAATGACACTGGCACGAGGAAAATACCAGAGGCGATTAACGTGAATGTTAAACCAGAGGGCGGCCAGTCCACTTGGCAAAACGCTTTTCGCGTGATAAAGACATATTTACTCCACAAGAGGGAGAGGGAGTAGGACATCGTTGTATGTGCAATAATGTACCCGAGAAGAGCTGAGCGATTAGAGTTCCCTTGTTTCGAATTTTGCCCAGAGTCAGCTTTGAAGTACTGTTCTGTAGTGATTGTTACGAGAGTCGAGACGGAAACGATGATGTAGATGACGTTGGTTAACCCATAGGAACGACACCAATGTTCTTCGAAATACCATCGTCCTGTCATACTGACAGAAACAAGAAGAGGAAGGTCTTTGATGGATACCAAAATGTCCACTACCGCTAAATTTGCCACAATGAGTCCAGTACACGAAGAACGAAGGCTGCGACGACGGTAAATCTGGTAGCAGACGACAAAATTGATTCCAATCGTCATAAAGCAAAACACTGCAATTACAGTAGCAAGTGGCGAAGAAGACGTAATTTCCATAGTTATACTTTCTTCTCCGTGCCTCATAGCAAGATTTTTTCTCGCGGACTGGAAGGAAAAAGTTTTTTTTTTTGCTGTTTTTTGTTGTTGTTTTTCGTTCAACCAAAGTTTTGAGTTGTGCTTTTAAAGTTCCTTCAAGACAGCTGGCCTTTTAAATGCCCCACGAACGTCGACTGTTCCCTTTAAATGAATTAAATCTAGCCCTTAACTGGTTCCTGGGAGAACGTTCCTCATGGGTGCCAGTGTTTTTTGATTTTTTTCTGAAAACTTCAATACCAGAGGCCAAGAGCCAAGTTTTTTTCAGCGTTTTCCAAAGCGACAGCCAAGAATAGCAGGATTTGTCAACAAGGCCACAAAAGATTTCTTCCTTTATGATGGCAAAATGTAAAGAAATTAATTTTTGATGCAAAATATATGGTCACCCAATGCTTGCTATGATCCACCCGCAGGAAGAGGCAAAGGAACCACCCGATTGGCTGGCAGGTCGTCTTACAAAATAATCTCGATTTTGATTGGTTATCGGGGGCATTGTATCGTGCTCGTCGCTATAGCGCGATTCTTCAAGCGGGTAAACCTGTTGCTTTGCAACAGAAAAAGCCTTGAGTTTCCTACAAAACCCATTAAACCTGATCTGATCTAATTCAAGATTTCCACGCGTACTTTGTCACTCGTAACTCCAGATAATCTGATTTCTCCGGCGAGCTGGAGGGCATTTTAGAATTCTTTGTTGTGCACTTCATTCTTACATAAACAAGAAATAACCTTTAAAACGTTTTTTTTCTTTGGTCTCAAAGACTAACAACTGAGCAATAAAGCGCCTACAAGATGTGAGTTTGAACAACAAAAGCGCATCCTACGATAGCATGTGGTTTGTTAAAAGCCTCCACGTGCTCCCCTACGATAATCAATTCGTACCTAATTTGCATATCCTTTTGTGTTCGGGAAAATACCCTATACACCAATTGAAATCGTCCTGAAGTGGAATTTCTTCATACCAAACATGAGATTTATAGAAAAATAATTCAAAAGCGAAAAAAAGTTCAAAAATATCGATGATAATCTTAATTGTTCCAAACTGACGAGGCCGAGCAGTACGTTTTTGACGTAACTTCTGTAGCACGCGTAAAACATGGGGATTTGAAGCAGGTACTGCGTTAATGACAATTGTTTAGCCAAGCCGCTTTAAAGACAAAAAAATTTCAAGCACAACATATATGTTTGACGATAGAACTGGTAGCGCCTCAGGTTTTTCAATGGCCTGACCTTTTTAGTCTGATGAGATTTAAAACTCAACTAAAATGTCTTTCTTATAAAATTAGCCATCTCAATGAAATTTTGTTACTCCGGCAAATCTCATCATGACGACACGAGTGTATAAAGAAATACAGCGAAAAGAGCAAGGAGTCGGCAAGGATACAAAAAAATATAATCTAAAAATTCGGCTTTTCTAAAAATTATTTCAAGAAGACATAAAATATCTCAGCCCTGATAGAATAATGTATGGCCGTGGTATTTTTTGTTTGTTGGTAATCTTTGAGTCAGCTGTGCATAGTTAGTAGAAGTTCCCCATCATCTAACTATGGTTTACGGTATTTGTCGCGTTGAATTATTTTACACTTTTTTTCCACATGCCACAGCCAGTTTCATCACTCACACGAATGAACTATTTTCCTTTTTTTTTTCATGATAGTCAAAAACTTTTTGTGACAACTTGAAGAAATACAGTTCTGTGTAAAATTGGACACTCGACTTTAATTTGATGAAACCATAGTTTATTTCAAGATCGACACAAATAGGTTTTAATTTTTAATGGTCACTCACTGCGGGTTAATCAAAGCCATTATATTCCATCAAAATTTTTAATTACCAAAACAATATGATGATATGACAAAAATTATACTCTGATTTGACAAACTGTTCACAGAGACTCATATAAAACTCCATTTCCAGTGCAGTTTCACGACAAGTTCAAAAGACTAATTACTATAGAACTAAATATTGAAGAAAGTAACCAGTTCTTAAAATGTAAACAATAAAATGGAAACACACGTGGAATTTCGAATGCTTTGTTTATACTAGAGCCTAGCTCCTCTCATCCTTCAAGGCCGTGAAGAGCTGGAATTAGTTCTGAGCCCGCGGATACTACCTTGTCACTATAGCAACAAGGAAGGATTACAAACTCAGATGAAAATCGGCGCCATTTTGAACAAAAAGACGAAGAAAAACTAAAGAAAATCTTTAAAATGAGCGGCCTTCCAAGAGAGATATTAAAATGGATACAAAGTTTAGACCTTACTCACACAGTAAGGAACACAAGAAGGTAAAAATTTGATTCGAATTATGACGTTTAGGGCTCAAATTCTTTGTGTTTTGCTGAAGAATTCTTCGAATGTGAAGACCAATGGTGGCTGGTTTTTTTTCCAGGGACTTCTCTAATGGATACCTTGTTGCAGAGATATTCTCGTGGTATTTTCCTCAGGAGGTTACAATGCATTCGTATGAAAATGGAACATCGCTCAAAACTAAGCTAGGAAATTGGGGACAACTACAAAGAGTAAGAAATAATTTAGAAGCTGACTTCGTCTCACAATAAATTCTCGGTAATATCGTCGTGTACGGGAATCCTCCAGGGACTCCTATTCAAATGCA
>OCZR010034435.1:0-10334 GCA_900234385.1 Anemonia viridis
AGAAATAGGATATCTGACATTACTTCAAGATTTGGTAAGTTATAATAAATTATTTATAATCCATACCTTAATCATAATCTGGGTTTTTATTGTTAGAGCAGAATGATTATTTTGGTAGATTTCACTGATGTGGGCCTGCTTTCACTCACATTTATGACCACTGCATTTACTATTGTAAATACACAATGCTTGATTTGGGGGAAACCAGAAAACCTGGAGAAAAACCCTCATGGCAAAGGAGTGAGCAACAAATCAAGCAAACCCAATTAGCCCAGAGAGCTACTGTAGTACCAGCGACCAAACATTGGACTTGCAGAGGCAGAGGAGAAAGATAATGCATTTTAATAGCAGTGTATGCCACATGGCCACCTGAAATCAGAGGTGGATTTAAGGAGGTTTTTAGGGGCTGTCCTTTCCAGTACGAAGAGCAAAATATATACAGAAAAAACTTCCCTCTTGCATAATTTGTATTTTGATTCCTGACCCTCTTCATAGGGTTACAACCATCTTTAAAACTTTCCTGTATATTTTTCTGAAAGTAAAAGCAAATTCTGTTTATATTTTGGTGTTTTATTGTGTGTGGAATTTACCAGATTTCCTTTTTTTTAGACTGACAATATAATGCTTTATTATTTGTTTTTAGGATTTAAGTTGCAACGAATTAACTCGACTTCCAAGTAGTATGGGAGAAATGATTTCATTAAAAGATTTAAATGTAAGGAGGAACCAGTTACAGGCTCTTCCTGATGGTAAGATTGGTTTTCTTGCTTTTCCACCAATAAAAACCCCTTACAGCACGTCAGAGTGCAGCTCACTTTAGAAGACAAAACAACAAATTCCAATTCTCAGGAGATTGAAATTCTTTTGTTTTGTCCCTCCAAATTGAGCTGCTTTGATATCATGTGAAAGGGGCTTATTCTCAGCATTAGTGTACATACGTGTATGAGAACTGATTAGCATATTTTCATGTCTCGTATAGAGATGAAAAAAAAACACTTTTTTTTTCCTTTTCCTCAGTTTTAAATAAAATATTAAATAAATCAGTAATATATGTTATAAATGATTTTGCAATTTTCCTTCTTTTTTTCAGAATTAAGCAAATTAAAATTAGTAAAATTGGACTTCTCATGCAACAGAGTATCTGTTATACCACCAGCATATAGACTTATAACAACATTATCCTGTCTAGAAATATCACATAACCCTCTTACTTCACCACCAGCACATGTAAGTAAATAAATTAGTGATACATTCCAAATGTTTCTTGTAAATTTGTATTTATCAATAGGTTTTTGTTGCAGTTGAATATGTGGGGATGTGGGTCCTGAATGAGCAAATTTTCAAGTGCGGCTTCTGGGTCAAGCTCGCTATAATGAAATTGGCTCTTGTATTTTGAGAATTTAATTAAAAGTCAGAAGACAAGGATGGCTGGAAAGAGAATTATTATTATAATATTATTAATTAGTTATTATATCTTATGATTATTATTACTGTTTATATTAGGTGTGTATCAAGGGTCGGCAACACATTTTTAAATATTTGAGTGTAGTAGCACAACAGCAAGAAAAGGTAATTATTAGTAATCTAGTTAAATAATTAGTCCTTTTGGGTTTGCTGTGCTTGATATTGGTATAATTTTTTTTGCATCTTGGGTATTGAATAAAGTATAATGAACCAATCTAGCAAGTTTATTCACTGAAATAGTTGTTTTCTTTGCCTTCATTTAGAAAAGAACATTAGATCGAGATATTAGGAAACCATATTCAAGTGGCAAAAAGGGGTCAACTGTAAGGTGAGCTCAATCAAATGCCTTATTTTTCATTTTGAATGAGGGTTAATTAGATCCCTAGGGACTGATGCTGGTGATGGGTGAAGGGAGGCAACCTTCCCTGGGATGACTTTGCATCCTTACTTTGCAACTTGCAAGACATCTGACACAAGGAGGTTCATTCTTTTTCTTTAGTTCTGCATTTTCACAGGCAGTAGCCACTATAATGCTGCAATACTCCCTAAACACAACCCTGGGTCCACCCAATCAATCCCACTGGATCCATTGTTGATACCTTTGTACCCAAGCTTTGACAACCAGATTGCACCACATTCATATTGCTTTTTGTTCTCATTCAGTCTTATTTCTTTTCTTTTCTTTTCCAGTATGAAGGAGGAATACTTAATGGGAGACTCTGATCTTATAATGGAAAGAGTTAGGAGAACACACTCACTTGATATGTCTGGAGCTGGTTACATTAGTCAGGTAAGCACTGAGGAGCCTCTGCGATTTCATTAAGAGCAGCCAAGTAGCAAACTCTGGCTTCTGTTTTTCCTATCTGAATTGCCTACGTTTGCCATTCCACACCCTATAATGAAGGGCTTTTTTCCCCTTGATAAAGCTGCTTCATTAAGTAAACTGTTCAAATACAATGACCAGGGTTCACACTCTTTCTGGAATTCACACATACGTCTGAAATGTTTTGAGTTGTTCATCTAGGATAGGACATGGCATGGAATTGCAAAGAAACCAAATACTATCAATTCTAATTTCTTTGTGTTTTTGCCTCCCAAAGAAAGAAGACAAGGAGTTATACAGACCGAGTTCTCTGCGAGAGCGCGACAGACACAGAAAACCATTATCAAATGTTTTTGAGACAGATGAAAAAAAGAAACAAATTCAAATGGAAATTGAACGAGCTCAGCGACTTTTATCAGAATCCATGCAAGCTGATGATCGTGAGGCTGGGGATTTTCCGGATGGAGAAATGAATGAAGGAGAACAGCTAGAAAAGGTAAGGTTCAGGCAGGATGAATCTTTAAGCAGCAGTTTTTTCTTGCAGTTGGTATAACTGGTCCAAGGAATGACATTGTTTTATGATCAGAATGTACTAGAAGTTTTGATATGGTTACAGTTACTGCTAAATGTATCTTGTAACACTCAAGGTTGGTCCTCACAAGTGTATAAGCATGAGAATATTAAGCACTAGGACCAAGAATTCCGTTCTTCTATATTGCATGAGGACATGCTTATGATGCTTAAAATGCTTTTGTTGCTAATGAGGACCAGGCTTTCAAGAGTGGTTTTTGATGTTTTATGCAGTTCCCATAATTGCATTTCTTGGCAATCCTATAACACTTGCATAAATGGGCTTTAGATATTTTATTGTTGTGATAATAATTATATTGTTGTGATAATAATTATAAACATTAAGGTAGGTTTATTGTGTTTTGTAAGTTCTTCTCATTTTTTATTCTTTTCTTTTTTTCTTTTTCTATAATATGTGTATAAAGTATTTCATTGAAAAGTTTTTAGTTTGATGTGTTTTCTTGGGCACAATGTTTTCCCATTTCAGACCATGTCATTCCCTTGAATATCATTTCCTTGTTTAATGGTTGTGCATGAGAAGAAATATGAATACAACTCAAACAAAGAATCTTATTCTCAAGAGATTCTGGTTGGAAATGGGAAAACTTACTCCAAGGACAAGGAGGTCAATAAATAATTATTATTAATAATTATTATACGACCCAATTGATAAATTTCCAAATATCTGAGTTTTTGGCTACTGTTATGCTTGAGAACAACCTTCACATTCACTCTCAAACTTTGGTAAACAGAAGCAAAACCTTAGATATTTGAAATTGTGGTTATAGGTATCCGTCACTTATTGGTGTAAAGAGCTATAATATAATATAATTTCAATTTAAGTTTAGACATGACATGTACAAAATAATATTTTCTGTTTAGTACAGATGCAGACTTTTAAGTTGTTATCACTGTAAGTTTATTTTGTTAATTTAAGCTTAATTATCATCTATTTATGTCATTAAGGATGGTTGTAACATTATTTAAAACACCAGAATTCTGTTGCTAGTCATGCATGATGTAAATTTTCATAATTTATCCATTCATTTTTATTTGTTATCTATATTAATCAAACAAAGAATAACTGCATGCTCATTAAAATTTGTTATGGTGTGGACACTCAAACAATCAACACTTCAATTATTTTTTAAATATTATCTAATTAATCAGACATTAGATTAATAACAAGGTTCTGTGATAATGTTTAGTTGCATTGGCCAACCTGAGCATGCTATTAGAGCCTCATTACGAATCAGACTGCTTTCTGATTAAAGGATTAAACAAATGTCAAAAAAACTTGAAGTGTTCACAGTTTGAGTGCCTGCACAATAAGTTGTATGAATTATTACACTTATTAAGGCTCTAGTTATAAATTATTTCCAAAACATTTCTTATTAAAACATAGTCATCAGTGAATGAAGCATCATTCGACTTATTTTACTTTATATTGTCATTCAAAACATTTATTTTAATTATTATGGTTATTACCTAGTTTATTATTCTAACCATTTCAATGTTGCTCTAAATGGGGAAATAAGAATTAGGCAGCTTGCCGCATATATTAGATTGATCGGCACTAGTTTGAAACATGATAGCTCTTCAATCTGATTGGTTGACCTTGATGTCATAATAATCTAATGTTAGCTCAAAATAACTTGCTATTTTTAGTCATTCACATACATTCAGGCAAAATATTCTGTTTGCCAGTTCGTACTGAACCAGATTGAAACAGAAACTTGTGCTTCTTGTCTAAAAAAAACTGCAACAATTATTAATTTACTGTTCAAAGTTTAATCCTAAATTACTGCTATTTTCATAAATATACGAACTCTGTAGTTTCAAGTTGCCCAGATGAATTTGGTTTTCACTGCAGTCAAATGTATCAAAGGTACCGACTGATAAATCTTGATTGATGGAAGCAAAAAACCAAATTTCAGAGTGCAGCTCGCAGCCACTGAGTTTATGTTTATGAAAATAGCAGTAAAATTCGTTGGCTAAGCACAAAATTGCCTTATAACCATCATGATAGAATTTTAGCATCTTTTATTAACTGATTAAAAAAAATAAACTTCAAAATGAAACAAATTCAAAAGAAGCAAAACATGACTTGAATCATCAAAGTTTCTGTGAAGCTGGCATAAAGATTCTACTCCTGGGAAGTTTTGAAAACTCATTCTTTTTCTGGAAGTGTTTTTCCCTTGAGTGGTGCCAGACTCACAGTAAATCCTTCTTTTGGTTCTGTTTCAGATGAATTCATGGCTGGCGCTGGCATATAACCTCCAACAATCGCTTGAACCTAAAACGATGTTCGCCACTATTGTCCTTCTTCTTTACACCTTCTTGAATTTTGCCTCTGTCTTAAAATCCTTTCTAGTGATTGGGCTTTGCGTTGCTGTTGCGTGGGTGCTTACCAAGTAACACCAAAACTCCTTAAATTAGATTTGTATATAATTATGTATTTAGGTATTATTTGCTAGGTTATGCTAACTTAGTCAATAACTGTAGAATATGTTGTCCTAGCTTCATGATTACTAATGGAATAGGCCACTTTTTATATTCTGGTTGAGTGATCACCAACTGAGTTGATTGCATTCCTCAAATGGCTCACTATTTTTGGTTAGCATTTTTCGAGCATTTTCCCAGTATACAATGTTAGACGTTTTTTGGCCATGAATTCAACTAGCATTTATGATTAATTTAAAGAAAGAGGAACTCATATTTCATGGGTTCTCTTAGCAAAATCATGGAAAATGCTGATCAAAATAGCATGTCGAATCCTCAATTCTTATCGGTTGTTTTCAGTTTGTTCTGAAGGTCAACTCAGCTGACACACACAAAGTATAATTCAAGACAAGGATGTGGGCAACAAGGAACTAATCCTAATATATTCCTTTATTTGCTAGATCGAGCCTCACTTTGAATTGCTTTGTGTATGTGATCATTCAACCAGCACATCAAATGGGTTATTCAGTAAATGTTTAAGAAACTAACTTGCTAAGGCCTAGGGCAAACGCCGAACTTTCCATGCACCGAACTTAATTACATCAAAGAATGCTGCCTCATTATCACCTGTTATCCATTGTTTTGAATGAGTTTGGTGCATGGAATGTTTGCCCTAGGCCTAAGATGGACATACAATCTTATTAGCAAATACATAAAAATGTTTTCAAAGCATGTCTATCTTAGATGGAATTCAATTCTTTCAGTCTATTTAGTAAAAACTCTATTTAAGTTGCTTGCTCCTTTCATTAGCGTGGGTCTTGGAGTAATAGCTAAAACTGGACTCAAAGGTGCCTGTCTTAGAAGTCAGTATAAATGTAGAAGTTATGGATTTATTTAGATTTAAATATATAGACTGATTTAACCAAAACTAAGTCCCATATAAGCAGACAACGAGTCTTTAAAATTATCCTAGACATTCAGCAGAGGAGTGATCCAACAGTGTGAAAGTAAAAGAAGGATCCCTGCTCTGAGACTAAAGAGACATTTTGACTCAATTGTACCAGCATTGTCATAGGAATTTATTGGTACTAGAAAATTCTTTAAAATATTATGAAATTCTAAATTCATTTATTTTTGTTAAAGTTCAAAAGTTCAATGTTCTCGAGGGTTCTTCTCGAGTCATCTTCCAGTCACATTTTTCCTACTTATTTGGGGCTATAACTTCTCAAAAAGTGATCATAAAAATTAGTCTTTATTCAGATGTTTATGTTAAGATTGGGAAAGATAATTTTGTTTATTTTTTCATTTCATATCCTTATATTTTCATAACTGTTATTTTTTCAAGAAGGTTTCTTAAGAAATCCCAAAGATTTATTCTAATGTATAACGTACTGAGATTTATATTTGTCATCAAAAAAAATTATTTTTCACCCCACCAGTATATCATTCATTTAAAAGAAACCTTCCTGTCTTGAATTTGTGTTGAACACTTTAAATTAGGTACATAATCAAAATTTGGAGGGTAAAGTCAATTTTCTACAAGAAATTACTAAAAGAATTGTCCATTTATTCAAACCCACACATCAGTGGAATATTTTGACACAACTGTCAAAGATACTACTTTTGTTCAGTTCAAATTTGCAGGGATTTTGCAACTCTTAAACCCTGTGCAACCTTAAATATGAAAACTACTTTGAGTGGCTTCTTGAAATGCAATTAAAAAAAAGAAAAGTTTCCAATAAATGGTCTTAGATTATTCCTTGAAAATTGGAACTGTAGTGGCAACTTGAATCTGCAGAGAAAAAGATTTAGATAAGTCGCTAAATTTATAGTACAAAAATTATCAAAATTTAACTAAATAAAGCATTCCTTTGAAGAGAAGGATTTCAGTACACCATTGCTCAAATACCCCTTAGAGAAACAATAATTTATTGTGCTTAAACTCTGGCTTTTGAGAGGATGCATGGCCAGGAATGTTGATTTCAATTGCTTGATATACTGGTCAGTCACATGGGATGTTAAAACATATTTTTGTTAAACCCACCTACATATAAATAAGTATTTGACGAATAATAATTTGAAAAGATCTATAAGAGAATAAGTACTATATAAAATATTTTTTGTTACATCAAATTGTAGGCTTGTAGGTCATAGCATTAGATAATATTATCACCTACAAGTGCAAAGTATGAAGATTGTATTGTATTAATTTAGTATATTATCTCGCTTTATGGTCCACAAGGAGCGAGGAGAATAAATAAGTAATTTAGTAGATAATAGTATAATATATAATAGAATAGCATATAACCTTAGAATATCATATAGTCTTAGAATATCATTATCATTAGAAAATTTAAATTTACACATTACCCCTTTACTATAGTGTTTCATTTAACCAGTAAAGCTCTATTACTCCGTAACCAAGCTGTGAGTTTAAGTTGAGTGTGATGCTTGAAGAGTTTGACAGTTATAGCACTGACAATCACAAAGTTTGATGAGAAAATGTTTTTATGAGTGTCAAGGGGGATCCGTGAAGTTGTGAACAGCATGCATGTGTATATTTCATTTGTTGATTCACCTTGACACAACATTTTCACATCAAATTTCAGGATTTTTAGTGTTATAACTGTCTGTCAAAACTCTACCAGCTGTGTCGCACTTAACTGAAACTTGCAGGAATAGAAGAATTGAAAATGAAAGATTATAGATAAGTAGAGCAGTTTTCATATGAATGGATGGGAAATGCCACAGCAAATTATAGCTGCCATACTGTACCTTGGCTATACTACATTTTACCATAGTCATAAGTGTGTTATGAAGAATTACTGGAAAATCATAGGATACCATTTCAAGGCTGTGGACTGTCGTACTGTATATGTGGTGTGTATGTGTACATATACGTGCCGTAAGTCGACGGTACTGTATTTTTCCCTCTCGTCTGAAAATTGCTCTACTGTTTGATTAAGTCTGTTACAGTAATTAATTCCCACCTTAAGTGCCATCACTCTACTGTATGAATAGTAACAATACATGTAGCATGAATATTAGAGAATAGTAAATACATATACTAAGAGCATCAGTAGCACGCCAGATGCTGAATGCAAGAGCTTCAACATCTTTCTAATTACAATAGCTTACATCAAATAGATTAATTTTACAAAATAATCCAAGATTACCTAACCTGATATGAGGAATATTTCTGTCATCACAGACTTTAAAAGCCACTCTACAGAATGATGTATATTATGTGAATCCTTTAGACCTGTGCACCAGCTTCAGCCACCAATAAATCACAAGATTCATTGAGATCTGATAAAAATGCAGACCTGAAGCTAGTCTAACTGGTTAAAGCACATTTCCTCTGACTATCCAATTATAGAATATTAATTATGTTAATGACTGTATATTGCATTGGTTTATTCACCGAAAACCACCCTAATCTCTTCCCTCCAATTTTTGGAAAGATTGCCTTGTGCTTTTAAATTCTCAAAGCAAAGCTCTAAGTATTAGTTTCTCAGGACTTGGACAATCAGTTAACGTTGTCAGTAATAATTCAATAATGGCTATGTAAGGTCCTGCATAGTGGTAGTTTTTGGCAATGTCTTAGGTGGTTTTTCAGTGTTGAACCATTGATGAAACCACAAACTATACACCATTATTCCCAGTATTTAACAGCATTATTTATGATTAATTTAGCAATTTCAAAAGGTGTACACCTTTTAGAAATACATTACCACTGTTTTGACTGCTCGGCACTGGTCAAGACAAAAGTCACACTCATTTAATTGGCAATAGACTACTGTACTTTACATACTAGTACTCTAACAGTAATTATTTGACTGACAGTAGTCAGAAAGAGTGGTAAAAAATATGAAGGATCATGACCACAAATGTTATCATTCCGTTGACATTTGTGAATGACTCCTTACCAAAACTCCAAGCTGAGTTTTTAAATCCCATAGAAAATGTTTACGGCATGACAGTTATCAGAATAATAATAGAATATTGTAGATATATCGGAAGTTATTGTTCCTTAGGAGATATCTCCTTGCCACAACCTTCAGCAGAAGACTGAATCAAAACATCTCTAGAGCTTTTTCTGAACATTGTGAATCCTTCTGGCTTATTTCAGGGCTTGAAATAACAACCAATCAACAGACAAGTTCAGACCAGACTTGGAACTTGTCCGGTCAAACCTTTGCCTTAGTGGTCATTTTGACCAGGTCACTGGTCATTCTTCAGTAACATTGAGCTAGAAATGGAGCATCATAAATAGCTGTTATTTCAAACTCTACACTATAAATCTAGAGCTGTTTCTTAGGGTTGTGAGTGCATACTTCTAGGCTCCACAATCCACCAAATAAAAAAATAATAGTTGAGTGTGGCACACACTGTAAAATTAATGGAGTCATGTTGTCAATAAAATCGTTGACCTACATTTCCTTGTGAAATAGTATCACTGATCTGTTATGAAAAGAAATCATGGGTTAACTATAGCTTCATGTCACTGTTGGTTGTGATTGTTGATAATCATGTACTTTATGACCAGCTGACACATGTCGGTCGACTATCAACCGTTGGCTGACTTCTGGCTGACTGTTGGCTGTAAGTATCAACCTACACATATATGTCACCTGGTCATAAAGTACATGATTACCGTGATAGCATCATTCATCATCACATGTAGTTGCTGAATACTAACAAAGTTGATAAAGATGTTGATGTTGAAGATGATGTTGTTTCTGCTCTTGATGGTTGCTGTTGTTACTGTTGCTAATGCTACTCATGATGATCCTGGTGCTTTTACTCCAGATGTTTTTAGTTTGTTTTTGAGATTTGTCTGCACATTGGTGCTGCACAATAGGACTCAGGGTCAGGGTCCCATTGTGATGCTGTGTTTGCACTTGTTTTTGTTGTTGCTGCAGTTGTGTTTGCTCCTGCTGCTGTTGCTACTGTTGTTGTTGCTGCTGCTGCTGCTGCTGCTGTTTCTGCTACTGTGTTTGCACTTGTTTTTCTTGTTGCTGCAGTTGTGTTT
>OCZR010034526.1:0-11168 GCA_900234385.1 Anemonia viridis
TTGTTGACTCCGACGAAGGACTAACGTCCGAAACGTCAGCTCTTCTATTCACTACGGTGTAAAATTTATTAATTCAAGATAACTGTTACAAATTAACAAGACTAATTCAGTAAATTTATATCTAAAAATAAAAAATTAAATTTAAAAAAAAAGGTGGATAACAGTGGATTGCACAGAGTGGCTCTTCTTCTACTGCTTTCCAATTGGAATTTAGAACTTCTTGTTTCCTAGGAATCTTTTTGTGGGATTACAAATTTGTAGAAAAGTATATTCAGAGTGAAACATATGTGTATATATACATATAGTGCTTTTAGTGTCACTGTTGAATAGTTGACGTCACCTAAGCTAAATTAGACAACTATTTTACTATTTTAGTTGACGTCACATAAATTCAAAAATCACGTGCAAATGGCTTCGAAATCCGGGGGTAAAGGATGATTGACCGCTTTTTCACACATTCTTTGGTAAAGTAGGCCCCCGGATTAGCATGACTGTTATTTGGCGCGCTTCTACTATTTTAGGTGACATCACCTAAATAGTTAAATAATTTAGATAAATTTATCTAACTATTCAACAGTGAGACTAAATGCACTCTATATGAATATAGTTTGCTTTGTTTGTTAAACACCACACAACACCAAACTGTCCTCTCATTTATAATTTTAAAAAGGGAGGCTAAAATATTTATGGCTTTAATTGATGAAAGAGATCTCTTTAAGATGAATCCCTGGCCTGTTGATTTAGAAATATAGTCTTGTTGTGTATATGTTTACATATGGTACAAATGATGAAAGATGCTGTTAAACTGTCCCCAAGAATATACAGCTTTCATTTCCTAATTTACATTTTGCAAGGGTTATTATTGAAACTTGTCTCTATTGTGAAACAGCTGGACATATATGTTCTTTTGGATCTGTCATATATTTACTGGTTTTATATTAGATATTGGATATTATCATATATAACTTTAAACTATGAAATAATGAAAAATCTATGTGTCAGTAGAATTGAACTCTTAATAGATACCAAGATCTTCTTTTAAAAAATCCTTAAAACCTAAAATTAAAATCAATAATCCTGAAATTGTCATAAAAATATACAGCAATATAATTTCAATTAGTTGACTTGTTTATTTCAAATTCATGTTTTTTCAAAAACAATCCTTTTTCATAAATTAGGCTTCTAAATATTATCAGGTTAAAGACTGTCACGAATTAATTAAGTATTTTATTATAGATTTTTATATTAAGAAAGGAATGAATTAATGAAGATCTAAATTTGTTTCTGTTAGCATGTTGAAATGTTGAGAAATTTGTGGTCCATTAGGAAGATATGGGCATGTGATTGTGGTCTAAGGAATACTTGGATACTACATATACATATAGGGACCTACAATATCATAGATCACCGAGTTGAGTAACTCATTTTGATGTATCTTTTCCAGTTAGGGATAGGAGTAGAAATAATATAGCAATTATATGAATGGTAAAACTGAACTCAGTAATTTATTATATTTAAAATTCAGAAAAAAATCAATTGAAGCAAAGTTGGGCTTCAGCTGACCTGATGAAACATACACGAAGGAAACTGTCTTCGAGTTACTTGTATTCCTTTTTTTGTAGCAGATTATTCACATACTTTTGAACACCCCTAAAACTTTAACGAGTGGGGTATATTTTAAAACAAATCTCTTTGTACGTAAGAGGCTTGGAGAAGTTTAAAATTACAGCGAATTATCATAGAGAAACCAGTTAAAGGCTTGCCAGCCAGTAAGGAAAGCCATTGAAGTGCGATCACAAACACACACAACGCTTCGAGAAGCATGGCCATTCGCAATTCAACTCTTTCCATCTGCATGCAAATAAATTTATAATAGCTAACGAATAGTAGTACTTTCAGAGTTATTAGATGTTGAAGATCATGGTAACTTGCACAGTTATCCTGGGGAAAGAGAGTTCTTGGTTGCGTTAGGGATTAATGAGCCGTACTTATCATCCAGACGAACGACTCGGAAAAAATTCCTAAGCATGGCTTTTACAAAAGAGTCCTAAAAGAGTCTTAAAGTTAGCAATGTAAGACAGGTTAAATGGATGGATCTATCAACAACAATTTGCTTTTCAAATGACTTTAGATTATAAAGACAAAGGGAAAGTATACCGAGCGAATACGGTACGTCAAAATGTTCAGCTTGCTATTTGGGCCAAAATTTGATTACTAAAATTAGCAGGACAAGCGAACGAAGTAGGAAAACAAACTTTTCTTATGAATGTTTTCTATCTAGACTATGCCTAGTTGTGAAGAATAAACTTATTTTTGTACGGAAAAGCGGTAAAAGTAGCGGTAAATTAAGAGCCGAAAACATGTAAATTCAAATTAGGACGCAACATTACACGAAAACAGATAAACAGCAACGTCGAATGAATAAAATCGATAAGTAGATTTAATTTGAAAACGTTCTCTGTTTCTATAGTACTGAGAATCTAACCCTTGAATGCAATATTGGTTTGAAAAGACTATAAAGAAGTGTATTGTCTACGTTTCCAACTCACCAGCAGCGGGATTGACTCTTCGAAGCACAGCCCATCTGGACTTCCACTGTGAACACGAGAACAAGTTTTTAAACCAAAAATTGAAATAAAACTAGCATTTAGAATGGTTGGTGTACCTTCTTTTTTCTTCTGTAGCGCACTGGACCCTCGATTATATCCATAGCGGTTGGCGCATCTTCAAGGCATTCAGATGGGAGACTAGGGAACCATCGAACTACTTGGAAGCTAGTGTTCTTCTTAACGTGCGCGCGCATGCTTGGGACATTCCTTGAGTTGAGGAGTTTATTTGGGATTTATGACCTAAAGATCATAAACTATAAAACAACGAATACCCAAATGCTTTATAAATTTAAATCTCTTCTTTCAAGGCGAACCGTGTGCAAAGGCAACTTTTGACTCAAATAAGTGAAGCATTTTTCTTGGATTAATTTGGAACTGAGTGGTGATAGGAAATGATGGAATCCTGTAGCTCTGCTTACAATTTAGTCCCGTCGACTTCCTCTGGCAAACAAACTTAGAAGTGACGTACGGTAATTGATACTTCATAGGAGCTTAGCTTACTTCCGGTCTGTAAGGAGTGCGTCGAATGACTGAAAGTTAATTAAGCGAATGTATTTGATTAATATGCGGCCACAAATATCAATCATGTGGTTTGTTTGAATATAAATATCAATCAAGCTAATAATGAAAAGAAAAGCGAAAAACATGTTGCAAATGATACACCGAATCCATAATCTTTCTAAAGTGCACGAGAATGACAGCTAGGGGTGATATATAGTTTGATAGCCCAAGAACCAATTATAAAGTACAGAAAAGACGTATTTTTGTTATGACGTTTCGGTAAAGTTTGTTCAAGGTGGGAGGCAGCTGACCGGATAATCCAGGGAGTTTTGGCCTAATATTCATGGCTTGTGACTTCGAGTGGCTACGGAAGTGACAGAACTACAGCTACACGACAGACCACTCTAAAAAGTGCTGGGGCTAAGATTGGAAACTAGGCTAGTGGTCAGTTTGGCTATAGCTTTACCAGCCCTCCCCTCACACGGTCCCTGAATTACATTATGCGGCATGGATTAATCGATCTAGGATTTCATGGCCAAGTTCCACAACCATGTGTACAGTTATCTATATATAACTTATTGGGTGGACCAAATCCAAAATTAGGGGTCAAAATATGCCTTGCGCACGACGGATTTGCTAGTTCCCGTTGAGCATGTGACTTTCATCTCTAGGTGGACATTTCGATGTTCCGACAAATCAAGGCCAACCGTTTACGAGACAGTTATCATTTCCTGTACAGGCATTCAACAGTTCAAATTGATACATGCTACACGACAGACCGCCGCGGGCTGTCTCACCCTTTCTCAGAGCTAGTATATTCCGGGTCTATGGTAGCCTGCGTAGCGGCCCTAAAGAGGGTTTTGGGGAAGGGATGGGGGCCCCTCCCCACAAATCTCCTATAGGGCCGCTTCGCAGGCTAGGTCTATGGTAGGCTTTTAGTAGGGTAACTCAGTGGGCTTTCATACTAATTCTCTAAATTAATAGACCTCTTTACCCTTGTCAGTCATTCTCTCGAGTTGTAACAGTCAGGGACCATTCATTTTCTATGGATAGGGGTGGGCAGGCAAGAATGAATGGCCATGATGAATTCAGGACACTCGAAGGGAGCGAGGGCGAGTCATCATAAAATACTAAAACAAATGTGGGGCGCCACTGTACGTTTTCAAATTAGGAGGGGTCCTCAACTTTTTTATTTCATTAACAGGGGTCAAAGGTTTTGTTTAGGATTTATAATGGATCTTGCCAACCCACCTCCCCCCTCTCCGTAAATAATGAATGGTCCGCCACATAAACCATATTCATGTATCTTCTCATACGCAACCATAATAAAGAATGATACCCTAGAAAATAAATGAATGACATACACCTGATCGGAACTGGGAAAACATACACCCAAGGTAAAGAGGTTCAATATCATGTAATATCGACCAAATAAAACCCCTCAAAATTTCAGTGCGCGATCACCAGCTAACTACGAGTGAACTATTATCCTTCTTCGATTTTATTTTTAGTTGATCTAATTATACAGAAGTGTTGTTTACAATTTCCCGGCTTATCAGTGCGCGATCACTAGCTAACTACGAGTGAACTATTATATACTGTCTTCAATTCTATTTTTAGTTGATCTAATTATACAGAAGTGTTGTTTACAATTTCCCGGCTTATCAACCCCCATTCCGTACATGTTTACGGAAGTGTTCAACGTCAAGTTTGACGTCAACATTACATGTATTGTGCGCCGCGTGAGGAAAATCATTGGATAATTTGGTAAGTACGTGGGAGGTCTGTCCGTGAATCAATAATGGGGTCAGTGGCTGGCTGATGTTTGTCGGTTCCCAATAATGAATTCAGATTTGTACTTGTTCTTTTCAATCTTCCTTTCTTTTATTTGATTTCAGTTTCAGATAGCATTTTCAGACTTGGCACAACATTTTGTTCAATTCAAGATTTTGATGAATTTAACCCGGCTTTTCCCAGCTTATGATAAAGTTTAAGTCTGAATTTTCGGCATGAGAAAGAACCTGTTTAGTGCATGTAAATATCGTGGTTTGTTCAGGCTGATGACTTCATGGCATGACTATCTACCGTACAAGGGTCCAAACCATTCTCTAATACGCTTGAATGACGACAGAACAATAGATTGAAGGCGAGGATGGAGTGGAGAATACAGTACATTTATAGATAGAAAACCCAATCCTTCCCCAACCTCCACTTGAATTCGTTGTTTTAAGGTCAATTGAAACGAATTTGGAAAAGTTCGATTGTTCTTTTACCAACGTTTTTTTTTTTTTTATGAATCCGGTCCCATGCACTGACCACTGATCTTGATTCGACTCGACAGGATGTCCAGAGAGTGTTTTCGGTATAGTGTAGTTTGTATCATGGTTGTGCATGTGGTTTCTTTGGTTCACGCTAATCATGAATGCATAGCTAGCTGTTTGAGGAAATGAGCCAAGTTTCCAAACGGACGTCAATGCCAGTAAAACATTCTCTGTTAAATAATATTCTTACTGACTGCCCTGTGTACTCCAACCCCCCCCCCCAGTTAGCAAGAAAGGAAAGGAAAGATATTGCGATAGGATACCGACCTCTCTAATTACCAGCGAAAAACTGAAATCACACGCAAAGCGTCTTGGAAGTGCGACAGCGAAGTTGCACTGATGAGGATATTTGTATTTCAGTACGACAATATCAAATTAATAAAAATGTTATTTACAGACGGCGGGGCTGCCCTTGAGCTTATTTAAAATGACAAAATAATAGGTAGAAGAAGCGATAGTTTTCTTCTGCTAGTTCCTTTTCCTCATTACCAGCAAGTCATATTCTTTCTTTTTATATTCTTTTGACCGAAGCCTCATTCTGGTCTATATATTTTCCCCCCGTTCTTGTGATGTTCACTGATGTTTTATGAGTTGACACAGCTCATTATACTGATGTCAGTCTGGCCCACATTTTGCTATATCTTGGAAGAATAAAACCCTCAATAATGTATATATAATAAAGCAATATCCTTGGCTTTTTTAGAGAAGTCGTGATAAGAGCCGCATCAGAAATGGCAGTAGGGCAAAGGGGGTAAAATCCAGCAGCATAAACACGACGCACACAAAGCAGCCAAAAAACCGTTTTCCATCGCTTCATTTCGCTCGCGTCTCGCTACATCATCGTAAATAAAAACCGTATTATGAGGAGTTGTCATGGGATATGGTTGGTACATCAAAGGTTGTTGTTGGTAGTACACGCCTGATGGAGCTTGGTTGTTGCTGTCTTGATAGTAAAAACTGCCTTGAGGCGGTGAAGTGTAATATGGTTGCTGGTTAGAAACCATTTTCTTCGCTTTTCTTGTTCCGAGTTAGTGTTTCTTCAGATTAGGAAGTCGCCGAAGTATGTAAGATGCCGAGTCTCCTGACTGAACAACCTGGAAATCTCCAACGTGGAATATCTCCAATTCTATATGCCGCAAGTCTTGTTGAAATTTCGCGTTGTTTGAATGTATTTTATAAGCAATTGCGCAGTTGTACACTACACAATAACTTTCGAAATAGCTTTAAAAGCGACTTACTGTAGTATCAACTTGAGTAGAGTACACCGACGCTTTGAGACTAGAGCGAGTCGTTTTTGAAAAGAATTCTGGCCTCTTTTCATTCAAATCAAGCTGGAAACGTTTGGACGTTTTCGATGACTCAAGGTAATATTGGATCCAAATTTTACTAGGGCACTTAGGTCTCTATATACTATTTTGGATGACGCTAGAAATACCCTTGAAAACCACCAAGAATTAACAAGAGCAGGTGGACTTATGCAAATCAATTGCAAGCAGTTTACCTATCGGTTGTTATTGTACATACATTTCCATGTGTCATTATAATCTAACTAAATGATTTGGTTTAGGGCCAATAAGTTAGCTGTCTGTCAGACAATTATTTAAGTAGAACGAGGCCTTCATTATCTATCTTACAAATAACCATTTTGAAACATTATTTATGTTTATTTTTGGTCGCTAACTTTATCGCTGAAAAACGATGAAAAATCTCATCGCCCACTATCCGGTTACCGCGAAAACATGCTGATAGAAAAAATTGCTTTTTCGCTAATTGTATTTTCATTTTTCTTCACATATGGTAGATTGAGGGTGTTCATTATTGCTGACACAGGAGGCCCAAAAGAGGAAACGTAAATAGCATGTTTAACACAGGTAACCCATTTGTAAACCTGTGATAAGAAGGATAAATATTGCGATATTTGATATTGGGGTCAAAAAAATGTATTCTCTAGGCAGGCTTCCAGTTAACTTTCTAAAATTAGGACGCTCTACAGGAAGTAAAGTAATAACACAGTAATACACGCCAACACATGAAATAAATAGGTTAAAATTGTCAAATTTTATCAAGTGTGACTCCGTGGCGCAATGGTAGCGCGTCTGACTCCAGATCAGAAGGCTGCGTGTTCAAGTCACGTCGGGGTCACTTACTTTTTAAATTTTTTTCCACCACAAATAACTTCTCAACTTTACAACTGAATTTGATATAAATGATAAACAAAACATTTTTTATAAATTAATTTACTTGAAAGTAAATTTGATATTATTCCTTGTAGAAATGTAACAAATGACAAATTAATTTTTATTATTTATTGGGCTGTTAAGTTGTGACATATTTCCGGGTCCAACTGCCCATAAAATCCACTAAAATAAAGCGAAAAAAGTTCTCAGTGATTTCATCTTTGGCCGCAAAAAATCGGGACTGTGGATAAGAAATACTTTCATGAAGAAAAAATAAGAAAAATTTTCACAAGATTGTATTTCATTTTGGACCCAGAAGTCGTTTTTTTTTCGTTCGAATGACGTCACACTTAACAGCCCTATAGATTAATTTATTCATACAGTATTAATTTTATGTACATTTATTTTAGACTTTTAGCATCAGATGTGAATTCTATTTTCTTAGAAAGGGGATGAACTAAGGCCACCATAAAACACAATACGCTTGCAGTCATTAGGTTGCAGCATAGTTAATCGATTAACTATGGTTGCAGACATGAACATTAACTGTTATTTCAACTGTTAGTCTTTCTTTAGTTAGTCTTTTTTTAACAACAAATAGACTGATTGTAAGAGTTTATCAATAAATTCATAAGGGTGAAAATGGTTTAAAGTAAAACACGAGACAACATGTTGAATTAGGAAGTTTTTATTTATATTGCATTAGGGAGTTGTTGATTTTCACCTTTGCTGATGTTTAATTTCACCTAAAAAAAACAAAAAAAAAAACAACATAAACATCTCTGAAAAAATAAACTGATATCAGCAATAAGACTTAAGTTTAAATTTTCTTTATTTTCAATGAGAAAAATTTAAACATTTTAAAATAAACTAATTAGGTGAATTATGTCACAAATAATTAGGCATTGGTTGCTTTAGAAAACAAGATTTATTGAAACTTGTCCAGTCAAATTTTTTCCTTGCCAGATATTGACCAGTCAAAATTAGTCAAAATAAAGTTCATCATTATTTAAGGTTGACTGTACCTTTTAAGGATTGCATTTTATTTATTGCATTTTAGCAATCAATTCAATAAAGTACTTCTTACTTGAAAGGGCTCAAGGTGTTAAAACATCAGTCAATTTACAGCTAATTTATGTCAGGCGTAACCAGTAACTCAAATGTTTTGACTGGAGTTTTGGAAGCTTCGTTTGAAATGCAAAATTTCAATGCAAACTAAGATTAAAACTCCAGTCGCTCAACCAATTTTTATTTCAAGAATAAATATTTTCAAGCTGATACTTAGAGATGTGCATGGTTTTGAAGTGATTTGTTTTGGAAAATATTTCATAATCATGATTGCAGGTCCAAAACCTGATTTTTTTTAAATATCAGAGTCTTTGATTGGAGATTTCAAATGTAACTGTGAAGTCTTGAAAACTGCAGTTAAGGTCTCTGGTTTAATAGTCAAGCATGACGTCAATTATTTGTAACTAGTGATACTAACCACATAGGCTGTAAGGGTCTATATGGGAACTTGTTCAGGTTTGCTTCCCTTGTGCTCGGATGTTGGCTGTGTGGGAAGAGGCTCATCCTTTGGTTCAACAATACTGACTTGATCTGGAAGGGGCTTCTTGGGGCCAGTTTTGCCAGTTGGATCCCATGGCAACATAATTTTTACTTGAATACCAAGTACACCTGCAAAAACCAATAGATTTATTTTAAAACAATTTTCCAACATTACGAGTAAATGAGAAGCTAGGGCCTGATTCTTTCAGTGAGATCAATCATAAGTATAAGAGCTTAAATACTGAAGCAGGGAAACTAATTAGACATTCAGAAGCTGTTGTTCTCTTGGTCTATCATGGCAGTTCCCCAACATTGGGAAGTAAACATCAAAACATTATAACAAAACTTCTGTAAAACCAAACTCCATAGTTTGAACCATAGTATTTTTGCTATACTTTACCTTGTCTGAGGTATACATGTCTGACAGCAGTATCTACATAGTGTTTGGTTGGTTCACCAGCATGGATCATAAGACCATCAACAAACTTCATGGACTTGGCACGCTGTCCTCTTAATTTCCCAGACACTACAACCTCACAACCTTTAGCACCACTTTCCATAATAAATCTAAGTACACCATAGCAGGCCCTACAGGATGTTTACAAACACATCTATAAGAGCCAATTTAGAATGACTGACAAGGCAGGATATGATGTCAGTTGTTTTTGAATGAGTGGGAAACTTACAGCACGGTACCGTATACATATCAGTATCGTTATCTCAATAAAAACATTAGAAATTCCTGCTGTAACAGTATCGTAACTGTGAATTGTTCCTATTCATATGAAAACGACTCTACCATCAAAATAATGTATTCAGTACATTTGTACTATAATTTTTCAAGCTTAGGTTAACTTTTCATGGTTATGGACAGATTTTTAACTATTCAACAAATTGTACATTTAGGCATTCCCTTAGAACTGTGTTATCTGGACCAACATTTTGAACACTGAGCTGTGCAAATTTGAGTCCAGTTCAATGTAAACAAAAGAGAAAGTTTTACGTAAGTAGCAAGTACTTGAAACAGTTAGAAATATTAGAAATATAACACTGTGTAAGACCAACACATACTTTTGTATATGGTTAGGCCTTCCATCCACACATAAATGATGCAAACGCTCAGTGTAAACGTATACATGTGGACAGGGTCTAAGGCTAGGCTCTTTCATACTTCAGTGCATTTAGAATATATAAAACATACCTTCTGACAGCCAATCCACCAATCAGCTTGTACCTAAGGGATTCACACTGCGCAATAGCACACAGTCCTCTGGTGGCAACCTTCTCAGCATAGAGCTGGGAATAAAATAAAATTGGGATTTGCTTTAGTAAGATCTCAAAAAAGAAGTTATTTCAAAAAAAAAAAAATTCCAAGTTCAAACAATGTACTTTTGAAGTTTTCACATGCAATACTCCAGATAAATAAAGGGCTCATCCAAAAATTATTTGTTGCTCACAAAGGCAGTTCGCAGAAGCACTGATAAAGAGCCAAAATAGACTACTTCGCTGACTTTCAACATGCAATATTTTGAGAATGTCCATTGACAGAATTGGACACCTATTTTGGTTTTGATGAATGTCAATGAAATTGTTTCCAATCCAGTATCATAAAACATAAAGCTACTAAGGACACATGCCTATAGAGATTTTTTATGGCAGCCATGTTTAAGGGCAGTAACAATGCAATATTTTTGCATGACATAAAAATGCCCTCATGGCTGCTGTGAAAAACCTGTATAGTATACATCATGTTTATATTATTTTGATGTTTATCCAACCATTTTCACAAAAGCTTTTCACAAGTTGTTTTGTTTGACATGAATGACAAAGGCTTGTCACAGAATATGGTGCCATTTTTGCATTATTTCTCACATACTAGAACTATTTTTGTATGAGTGGGAAACAGATTCAGCAGATTTGTAGCTATTGCAGTTGTACTGCTTACGGAGCAACTTTAGAATACCCCGCAAATGATATTCATGATATTCATCTTTTGAGAACGACACATCCAT
>OCZR010034673.1:0-10095 GCA_900234385.1 Anemonia viridis
TAAGATGATATAAAATATATAAAGTATATAAGAGTAAAAATAAATAGAATGATAAACCGAAAGCACCAAACCATGGCATTAATAGCATTGTCCAAAAAGAAATGTTTTTAAACTAGTCTTAAAAGTTCCATAAGAAGGGACAACGGGAGCTTATCCCAGAGTCTTGGTCCTGCAGCTGAAAAAGCCCTGTCACCGTAACGTTTGGTGTTGGTCCTTGGAGCTGCCAGCAACTTCTTCCCATTCGACCCCAAAACACGAGCATTAGAATAAACGTGCAACAGCTCCTCCAAGTAAGTAGGTGCAAGTCCATGCAATGATTTGTAGACAAGCATAAGTATCTTGTACTCAATACGAGCTTTAATTGGGAGCCAGTGGAGCTTCTTTAAGGTGTTTCTGATGTCTTCACCCTGTTGCGGTCGCGCTACGATTCTAGCGGCTGAGTTTAAGACACGCTGGAGCTTTTTGATCTCATATTCTGGTAGACCATAAAGCAGACGGTTACGTTGGTCCAGCCTTGATGCAACGAAGACATGGACCAACCTCTCGGCATTCGGCTGATCTAAATACTTCCGGATCTTGCTTATTTGGCTAAGTGCGAAAAAGGAAGACTTGCAGCAGTTATTGATCTGTTGGGAATAAGACAAGTTATGGTCAAACAGAACACCAAGATTACGAGCTTAAGCTGTTGGTGTGATTTGCGAACCTCCAAATTGTACTTGCGAGATGGCAGAAGCAGAAGATAAACATCGCTTACACTGATGTGTCTTAATTCAAGTATAAACCCAGTCATTCACTTGATAAGGTTTGCAGATATTTGCAACGCGTGTCATCACGGTTGCTCAGGAATCGTGTGTACTAAATAGTGAAAAAGCGATATTCACGTAATATTATTTAGAATACTAAGAATAGTCCACAGATTACAATGAACTGGTCCTAAACAATGACAATATAGCAGTGGTTTCATAGATCCGGTCTTCCTCCACTGAATTCGATTGGAATTTCTGTAATTGAATGTTTTTCATTTTTTGTAGAGTCCTACCCATATCTCAACAAATTAAATTAGAAAAAAGGGTTCTCATTCATTTAAAAATTTGTCCCAAAAGTTTATTATTGTTTTTTTCACTATTTACTCATATAACTTCAATGAGCTGTTATGAAGTGAGACAGGTGGCTTGATCGCTTTATATAAATGTATGTTTATTCATGTCTAAAGCTTTTATTTCTACCTTTTCTTGAAAAATCATTTCCATCCTTATAAAAAACAATTCATTCCGACCTATGAAGTCTTATTAATCCCTAGGGGACGAACCACACATAAATGTGAGAAAATAAGGACACTTTAAATGAAAAATTCCAGCTTCATCAGTTTTCACTAAGTTGGCCTAAATAACAATAGTGATGAATATGTAATTTATACATACACGTTTCGGACGTTTTTAGGGGTTGCGGCGGTACACCCCCTTCTGATCCCAGGCCAAGTAATCCCTCCCCACGGGTTTGCACATGACGCCATAGCGGCCATGTTGGAAGAATTGGACGAAAGAATTTCCAATGGATTCTTTTGTTCTATCTTCCAACATGGCAGCCCGCCATGGCTTTTGTTATTTTACTCCCATGGGAATGATTACCTCCAGAAATTCATCAAGGGGTGCCATACATTTGTTTAGCATCATGACTGAATGATCCTGACACTTGTTTTCTGTTGCAATATGTAACATATTCCTTGTGTAACCAGATACCAATGTACTTGTATGTGTGTCTTTAATAGTCGTGAGTAAACGTGGACACATACACAGAAAGTCTCTTGTGTGTTGTTAGAAAGAACACTACTTTTAACATTTTCCCTTTGAAAAGAATCTTCAGCCATTGATATACAATGTATCTGCATGGAGTTGCATTTAAACCAGTAATCTAGAAAAACCGTCAGTTGCCGGCCATTTTTTAACGATGAAAAATAAACTGATAACAGGGAATTGGAAACTAAAACAAAAATGGGCCAGGCGCCTCAAAATTTTTAATTTGAAAAGAATTTTGTAAGCTAACTTCTCTCAATTAGTCATTGAAAATCTCTTGTCACTAAATGAATGTTGGAGAAACTAAAAGAATAAGTACACCAGGTGGTTTTCTTCACTTCAAAAGAATTCTACGAGTCACCTTTTCTTATGGAGGTGAAAAGAAATGAAAAGCTATTGTGAAAAAGTTTAAAAACCATTTGTGTGAACAACATTGATAGTCATTCACGCATCGGTTATTTTTGCAACAAAAAAGGTCATTTCATCTAATGCGTACCATTTACCATGCAAATAACTCCGGTAACTTTGACAACCGAACACTAATGGCTTAATTAATTGGTAAGATTTTAACTTTTATACAGAGAATATCCAAAGCCAATATATTAGTTTTCTTTTTTAATGAAAAATATAATAATTACGAAAAAGCTCAGGTTTGGATCAGTTAACGGTTACAAAAGAAAGGTTTTGTTATGAAGTGAGTTAATCGTGCGCGAGGAAAGAACATCTGGCAAAAGAGTTGGTCTTTTTGCGACACAAATTGTCTGATAAAGTTGTGGAAACGGGTAAAGGATTGTACACATTTAAACAGCTAATTCTGATTTGAAATCTTCTTTTGCACAAAAGAAGATAAAATCCAAGAAACTTTTAAAGGTTTATCCTTGAATAAAATTGCCTAATGAAGACACCTGCGTCCGTCATCTCACTGTAGATTCTGGTACTGAAATATCCACGTTCAGTCCTGCTTGTCCCAGCGCTCAGCTTTCGAGATTCGTCAAACTGCTGTGCAGTGGATGGTTTTCATTTAGGATACTTTTCACGATGATCAACGACGAAATGAATGAGAATCAAGAATTGTTTATCAATGATAGCTCAGCCTGTCCATCCTTCGACAAAGAATTGTATCTAAGGATTAGCAACTTTCACAATGTCATCATTTTCAACATTATTCTTAACTTAATACTAACAATAACAGCAACGCTGGGGAATGGAATGATTATCATTGCCATCTTGAGATCACAGAACCTACAAACACCATCCTACTTGCTGATAACAAGTTTGGCCTTCACAGATCTTCTGGTTGGTTTGGTGTTCCAACCTCTACAAATCGTTTTGTACATCTTTTTGTTGCAGAAAAACATACGCTCAGTCTGTGCAATCATTATTCCATACAAAGTCATTGTCGCTTTCCTCTCCGCGATGTCTCTGTTCTTGGTGACATGTATCAGTATAGTCAGATACTTTGCGCTTACACTAAGACATCGATACACTATTATTGTCACCAAGAAAAGAGTACTGTTAGTGACCGTTTCCTTATGGATTTTGGGAATAATTTTTGCAATCTTATCAACCATGGAAGATCTTTACGAACGTGCATTTACTATCGGAAGTTGCATAGGCATAACTCTCATTTCCATGATTTGTGTGTTTTACACCAAATCTTTCAGATCTCTTCATCTTTACACAGTCCAGGTTCACGCCCAACAACCAAACCCGTTGGCCGGTACCTTTGATGTTGTCAGATACAAGAAAACTTTGAAGACGATGCTTTTGGTTCTAGCATGTCTTCTTCTGTGCTATGTTCCACTGATATGTGCATCTATTGTACAAACAGTTTTAGGATTTCAAAGAGAAGTAGTTTTCTCTTTTATATTATCGCTTACATTAATGTGTTTGAATTCCAGTATAACCCCAGTCATTTATTTGATAAGGTTTGCTGATATTCGCAACGCGTGTCATCAGTTGCTCAGGAATCTTGTACATTAGATAATGATAACGACATAGAGAGAAATTCATAACTTAACTGAACTGATGTTAAGGTAGATTTAAACATATTTTAAAGCTCTATACTCGTTTCGTAACTTGACGTAGAATTTTGCTAGAATCAAGTTTTACACATTTGCAAATGATTGATGGAATTTTTAACAGGAAATGTTGAATAAGCCTTAGATATCTCGTTTAATGAAATAGTTTAATGCTTTTCCATTCTGTAGACTACTTTCATTAGGTACTTTTAAAAGAGCAAAAATCCCCTAGAATTATTGCAAATACTTACTTTGAACTACAATGACAATGACAATGAAAATGTTTTTATTTAGCACCAACAATATTAAATAGAATAAGTTAATTACAAAGATATATACCATATTTGTAGGTGCAAGCTAACTGGAATTAACCTATATGGGCTATGCGTCCATTTTTCTCTTGTGCATCGTGTCGAAGGTACTTTAGAGATGTATCTTTTACAGAACCATATATCATCTCTCACAGTATCTAAGTGATTGCCAACATGGTTTCATGGTTGGAAGATCCACAGTAACCCAACTCTTAGAGTTTGTACACTGAATAGGGCTCGCTTTGGACAACGGTCAGCAGAGTGACATCATAAACCTTGACTTCTCCAAAGCATTTGACAGTGTGTGTCATTCTCGTCTCATATTCAAGCTTAGCCACTATGTACTGCAAGGACAACTACTTGGTTTGAAGATTATCTTTCGAATCGTTCACAACATACTATTGTCCAAGGTGCCATATCATCTCCTATGCCAGTGACATCAGGCGTCCCAAATTGAAATATTGCTGATGATTTCAAGTGCTACAGAACAATCAATAAGAACTCTGATACCGATACTCTTCAAGGGGATCTGGACACACTGTATAATTGGAGCACAGACTGGAGACTAAGATACAACATCAAGAAGTGTGAGGTTCTGTTGCCAGATAAAAGGAACCAATTATTAAACAATATTTGTTAAACGAAACATCATTCAAACGATGTATAAAAACAAGACTTGGGGGTCTTTATGAATAAAGATCTTAAATGGTCAGATCCATAACGTATGTCTTTGCTAAAGGATACCGGATGCTTGGGTTCTTGAGGCATCATGAGAGACGTCAGAAAAAAATGATTTAAGTCCAATTTACAAATTATGGAAAACCTAAGTGTTGTTAAATTATAAAAGATATTAAAAAAAGACAAAAAACTACGCAGTACAACCACAGCAAAGTTTATATTGACAGTTCACGCAGAACAACTCCTCTAAGTGCGACACACGTGAAGTTAGATGTAGAAATAAGTTAAGAATTTTAGATTTGAAAGCTGATATATTAGTTGATATTGAGCTAGAGAGGTTAGGATGACGGAGAAGTTGTTTAAGTTCAGAATCGAGTCGAGACAGTTGAAAAGAGAAGTTTCACTATAAGCATACGTGCTTATCCGAAACTACCTTAAGGAGGCTGCCTACCATAGAAAAATGAAGCTACTGCGCACTTTACTACGCACGCTACTACGCAACAATAACGCGACGAAGCCAATCTCGTACCTATAGCCCGCGTTTCTTCTGGCCTGCGGCAAAGAAAAAGGGCTCTGGCATAATCCATTTTTTGAAACTCGGATTTCTTGAACTTCCGGAAATAGAGCGCATGCGTACAATAGCAAGCAATTCATTACCATATTATTGCCGAAGCAAAGGCTCATATTCATTTAATTTTTTTGTCCTATAATCCTATATAGTCCTATATTGCAAGGGAAGACCAAAGGCAAAATACACTATTTTCAAAGTGAAAAACCGTGTTTTTACAGATTTTACGGATATTTCGTATTTATGCTCTTTTGGATCGTCTATGCTAGTGCTACAAGACAAGAACGAGGACCGATGAATTCGAATAGTGGGAAATACAAGATACCAAGAGAAAGAGCTCACCCTCTCTTATATTTACAAGGACAATATGGAGTCTTGCATACAAAATTCGTCTTATTAAGATGCCTAAAACCGCGAGATTAACAAATAGATTGGGTCTAAAATTGGTGCTCCATTGAAGGGTTCTACACTAACATTTAAACAAGAGCGAGGACGATGAGTTACATATATTTATTTTCAAGCTTTGTGGGTTATTTACTGTTACTCCATACATTTCTTTTATGCTTGCTGACGCCATATTTTCTTCAGACAGCGAACCTTACTGCGCATGTCGGTTCCATATTTCTGGCTATGTCTTATTTGTACCTGTGCTTGAAAAATATGCATTCCTTATAAAAACTGTTTGCACTGAAAACTAAATTTCATTTTATCACTGAGAAATTGTTTTAATCTTCAACTGACACTGAACGATGATCAGTTGACATTGATTTACAGCGTCGGCGTCGTGACTGATTGATTTGGCATCCGGTCGAGTTTAATCAGAATTTACTTGAATTAAAGTTGGTTAGAGATAATGTTTAGACATGTATAGTTTAGGTCCTTTCATCATGTCTTCAGTTGCTCCTTTCGTCACTTGAGCGTAGAAGAACCACAGATTGTAAATGTGATAACCGAAATCCCTAATTTCTGAGCAGCGATTATGGGGAACCACAACAAACTGGTCCAGTGAAATTCCCGACAAAATAAGACAGAAGGACTGAACGATGGTTTAGAAAGAAACGACTGAGAAAACATTATGAACAGAAGTCAGGATTTGGAAAGCTGTCCAAGTATGGAACTAACATTTGCACGTAGTCTAGGCACCCGCAAGTTTGTTGATATCGTCATTTTTGATGTAATTCTGAATTGCATTCTTACTTTTTCTACGACTATTGGGAATGTAATTATCATCGTTGCCATCTTGAGATCACAGAACCTGCAAACGCCATCCTACCTACTGATAACAAGTTTAGCCTTCACAGATCTTCTGGTTGGTTTGGTGTTTCATCCGTTCCAGATAGTTTGGCGTTCATTTTACTTGCAGAAATATTATAAGGAAGTCTGTAAATATTTGAAGGTGTATGCTTTCCTTTTAACTTATATTTCCTGCGTTTCTATGTTGACAATGACATCCATAAGCATAGACAGATACTTGGCGCTTACTCTAAGACATCGATACGCCATTATTGTCACAAAGAAACGAGTTCGCTTCTTGATTGTAGTCGTATGGAACGTTGCTCTTTTGCCAGCAATTGCAACACTGATAGCAAATACTGCGGGATCTTTGTTCGAAGTGGGAACCCTTGCAGCCTTAGCTATTTTATCAGTAATCTGTTACTTTTACATCAAATCTTTCCGAGCTCTTCGTCTTTACACAGTCCAAGTTCACGCCCAGCAACCAAACCCATCGGCTTGTAACTTTGATGTTGTTAGATACAAGAAAACTTTAAAGACGATGATTTTGGTACTAGCATGTCTTCTACTATGCTACGTACCATCGATATTATGTACGATTTTAGTTAAAACGTTCTTTGAAAATGAATCAGTTATCGTCAAGATATATTTTGTATCCCTTACTCTGATGTGCCTTAATTCCAGTATAAACCCAGTCATTTACTTAATAAGGTTTGCAGATATTCGCAACGCGTGTCATCAGTTGCTCAGGAAACTTTTACACTAGATAATGATAGACATATTAAGGGAATGATATTCCTACTAAGAATAGTCTTTGAATATTTTAAACTTATCTTAACAAAGAAAACTCAGCAGTGTTTGCACAGAATGCGCACTTTTCCATGGAATCTGATTTGATTCAGTGATAGCACCCTGAATCAATCCATGAAAAATTAACTCGATGGGTTACGATGTTTTTCCTATCCACTAATATTCGAATCGTCTTTAAACGTCAGTGCTCCTCTCACTTTACCAAAACGTGTATAATGTCACGAAGGGGACATGGGGGTGTTACTGTCCCCACGATAGTTCTTTTTAGTCGGCCAAGAGAAGAAGAGACTTTGGTTGGTACTTGGCTTTAATATTTTTTCAGCTTTTAAGTTCAACTGCTGCAACTGAACTAATCTGAACTGATTCTGTGCTACAGTACTGTTGCTTTTATCAATAGCTCATTAACATAATCTGTGACGTCAATGTTACGCGCCCAACTATATTAATATTGATATTTAAATATCCCAAAGACTGAAAACATATCACGAAAAAGCGCTTTTAAGCTTTTAAGCTTTAAAAAGGTAAAGGTAATCCTAATAAACTTACTTGCTTTCTTAACTATCAACTATTGTACTTTATCGCGATGCCACTATCACCGACATCATGGCTCCGAAGCACGGATTATCCCTGATGAAAACCCTATCAGCATCATCAGCTTGTTTACTTGTGCTATTTTCTCATATTTTGCTTCAACTCGGAACTGGCATCTCGGCTTTTCGCAGTAACCATGTGTCCCTTTATTTGATTATTTTTGTTTTCTCATATTCTATTTTCTAATGTGTCACTACATTGGGACTAATATCTCTCTTTACACTAATTTATTGATTATCTAGTCACTGGTTCTCGAACAATATTACCTGCTCGACTAGAGAACGATAAGGTGTTTGTGTCTGTCGAAGGTTCTTTTTGCTGAGAGAGAGCATCATTGTCGATGAAAGGTGTTTGCAGGTTATTGTGTATGTATAACACCGAATTCACAGGAATATTCAATAGCGAGGATTTTTAGCGCCGCTTTCACTATATTTGTTAGGGTTGTAAGATTTATTAAAACTGAGTGATTGTTATTTGATTGTTTAACTTTTGTCTGGGTTTGTATTTATTTTACGGATTTTCTTAATTTAATCGCTGCTCTTGTTATCCGAAATTAATTTAAATCTTGAGTCGGATCAAAAAGTAAAGTATAACAGTTTCGCCCGTTCTCGATAAATGACAATAACTAAAGAAATCGTAGAATTTGTAATAGATCATATTGAAGCATCAAAAAGGCTTTGCATTTGGATATTTGTCGCTTAATAAGAAGCTAGAAGATATTAAAATAGTCCAAGAAAGACGTTAACACACAGCCCGCTATCAGTCTTGAATGACCGTGATTTCTTTGAAGTACCGCATGGTTGATAACGATTACAATTGATTTCCTGAGTACAAGACCTTCAGGCGCTGCATTTGCTGCATGGTGTATTGAGGTTTTTGTGTGTAAGAAAACATGATCTTTTGTTTCTTCTGATGGAGAAAAGCTTGATCCAAGATTAATTGACTATAGTACACTGCACCTGTTTCATCGCAAGTCGTTTCTGGAATTCTCCATTTCACTGTGGTGAAAAACGAAAGCAGGTACTGATTCAAGAAGAATGGCTCGCTTCGAAATGTTTAGCAGACTGATCAATTGATTTTTCTTTTAAAAGAATTTCATTTATATTAAAGGATATCCTTTCGCTGATATTATCAAAGGGATAAAACAATGACAAGGTTTTGTCGGAAGTAAACCCTAACTTCATCCTAACATCTTTGGATCTTAACTAAACATGGATGCCGAGGTATTATCAGCTATTGAGTGAGGACAAATAAAGACAGAGAAATAATTTTAATATTCTCGAAGCAAAATAACTAAAGCTAATCGTCTGTCTTGGTTCGTGGATGGTTGTCAACTACTCCTGTTGTTTGATTTCAAGTTACGTTCAATACTTCTTGCCCTGCATATTTCTATAAGACCAAGACATGAATGGATCACTCGAAAACTGTCCAAGAATTGCTCTGTTATTGACAGAACAATTTATTGGTTATGAGTTAATAGAGATGTTTGGGATAATTTATATGCTCCTGAACGGTAGTTTAACAGTGACTGCAACACTGGGGAATGGAATGATTATCGTTGCCATCTTGAGATCACAGAACCTACAAACACCATCCTACTTACTGATAACAAGTTTAGCCTTCGCGGATCTTCTGGTTGGTTTGGTGCTTCATCCTTTACAAATTGTAGTTTGTACTTTTTTCGTGCAAGGCAATATCAGAGGTTTGTGCATATTGGCAATGTTATACACAATCCTTGTGGCATGTCTTGGCTCTTTCTCACTCCTCATGGTGACATGTATCAGTATAGACAGATACTTGGCGCTTACTCTAAAACACCGATACACCATTATTGTCACCAAGAAACGAGTTCGGTCATTAATCGTTGGCCTATGGATTTTTGCTTTTCTAACAGCATCCTTGTACATCTTTAAAGAATTTTACAAAATTTGGTTTGCAGTACACTTCTCTTGTTATGTGGTTCTGCTGTCAACAACTTTTATTTTCTACATCAAGTCTTTCAGAGCTCTTCATCTTTACACAGTCCAGGTTCACGCGCAACAACCAAACCCGTTGGCTGGTAACTTTGATGTTGTCAGATACAAGAAAAC